>JAOPUG010000036.1:25063864-25088023 GCA_027564375.1 Micropterix facetella | reverse complement strand
CGGCGGCGGTGGCGGGGGCGGCGCCCCGGCGGCCGTGGCGGGCGCTGACAAGGCCTCCGTGCGCTCCGACGCCGCCGCCGAGCTGGACCGGCTGACGCGCGCCAAGCCCAATCGCGACCTCAACCATTCCTCCTCCGAGTGCTAGCGGACCGTCGCTCCTTCGAGCCGGATCTTCGCGACGATGACCTATTTATTTTTAGACGTACCTTTGTAATGCGCCGCGTTCGATTAGTAGGTCAGTTCGGCCCCGAGTTGTGTTCGATTTTAAACTTTTATATCGATTTGCAATACTTCACCGTGCCGGCGACCGATAGTGATCAATCTCTGTTTTGAATTGAAATTATCGTACTTATAATATCGGTTTAGTATTTATTTTAATATCCGTACGGTATCGATTAGAATTTATTTCGTCGCAGCTTTCGTTATTTATTGGTTCGTCGCACATATGTAAATTTAGAAATGAAATATATTGATATTGTGAGAATAGTTATATTACTCGATAAAAGCTTCTTTGTTAAATTTTAGTCAACGGTGGGTTTTGAATATTTATAAAATAATCTGCGCGTATCCGAAACAATCTCTGAAATATGTAAATAAAAAAAGCTTTCGTAACTAATAAAGTTAACTCGATCACCCTCCCAAAGTGGAATTAATAAATAAATAAATATCGTCATTGTTTAACTCGATAACATCATATCTTATATTATAAATATTATATTTTTATATACTCTAACGTATCAGCTGTTCTAATTTTCGCAAACTGCACAAATGGCTATGATCGATCGAAAATTAATTCTTTTCTATTCGCGTGGCATGCTTCGATTGTAACCGTTCAGATATCAGACTTATTTAAATTTATGAATAAAAGACAGTATGTTGAGAAAATCTAGACTTATTTGTAGTAATAAATAATATCCTTATGTTAAGATTTTTTTTAAATGTATATATTTCAATAAAACTACTCCTTTCTAATGGAGATGTTATTTAGCAACCTATGCTAGGAGATGAAACAAAATCACAGCTTATTCGTCTAATTATTCAGAAATCGGACAGTCTTCCTTTTCTTTCCCAGTCACCGTAGCGTGTAGGTTCAGGGCCTTTTGGGCCCCCGACTTCGCCCGTGTTTGGGTTCGTTTCATTGGGCCATGGCTCCAGCGGCTCTTTTTCTTGATGAGGGTGAACTGTGGGCTGAGCACCGAGATCGTCGATCGGCGTCTTCTCGCGTAATTTCTTACGAAACTCCTGTATGCGAGGGCTTACTGGTTTACCGTTGTTGGTTGAAAACAATCTAATATCTGGAGAAGTAATTGGCAAATGGAGAAAATACAATACCTCTATAATAATAGATTCAGTGCAGATATTTTACCTAAAATCCGCCTTATCGACGACATTGTATTTGCAGTCAGTGCTCTTACATATCAAAGGTGGACTTGCAGTTTAAATACAACTCTAGTGCACCGATTTAACAGGGAAGGCTAAATGTAGATACTCGTGGCAACGCAAATTAACAGAAGTATTTGACTGATATTAAACACAACCTAATTAAATTAATTGGCGCAACCCGCCAATTTTGACAGATTGGCCGACGCAATAGACTTTGGTCCGAATTGCGTAAAGCGTACTGAAACGTCACGGTGACGTTTCAGTGAAAAGGTGCGTTCCGTTTGGGAAATTTCAAATCGTTTATGCAGCAATTCCTCAAATAGGCCGCTTGTAAATCCGACTCTAAACGGACGCTGTCATGTCATTCTCTTCGAATTCAGGGTCTGGGTCCGTTATTTGCATTAAAACCAGTTCAGTCGAAAAAAAAGCAAGAAAAACGCCACAAAATATAATATTACTTTAATGTAAACAAGCTACGTATGTACCCAGGTGGTCGAGTGCCTGGAACGTCGCTCTTCGTTTTACTTTTTTCGGAAATTGAATGCGCGGGAAGTGGCACTTTCTGCCAAATCAGTCTTTCTTTTGCCTAAAACAGTCGGTGTTGAATGTTATTATAATATATATACATTGCACCTAAAGGTTTTGTGATGTGCATTCATATCTTACAAGATCGCGTAGTCAACTTGCCATCGTTCCCAAGCATACGAAGTTTAGCTTCCAGGGTTTTCTCTACTGTTCAGTTATTGTATGGAATCAACTGGAAGCGGTTTTACGTATACCTATCTTTATCAGCTTTACAAAAAATAATTTAAGACAGCTCTTTTAAATGATGACTAATTAACGTATTCGCCCATTCTTTCTTCATATATCTATTTATTTGTGTATTACTTAATTATTCTTATATTATTGTTTTTTTTCTCCATATTATCGATGAGGTGACACCTTAATATCACGCTTTTTGATTGAGTATTCACTCAAATGGAGGAAGATGCGGAGGAGCCATTCGCAGTAAAATACAACCCACTACCTGAGGAAATCCCTGGACCCTCTCATCCAAAGCGAAGCAAATTAGTTTAATTGCATTTTCAACATATTCTTTCTTAAAGTTGTTGCCATTGAGTTGTTTTATATTTTTTTTGTACTATTACCTACATTTTTATAAATTACAATGTATTCTTTAATGTAGATATTAAGGTATGTACTTGTTTTTATTACACAAAAACGTTCTTCACGAGGTGTTGCGAAGGTATCATTACACTTTACGCAGTGTTTTAACGGATAGCTTAACTATTTAAATGACAAAAAGTGCAAACTACAGCTTTGAGAATTATTTTTCAAAATTCGTAAGAAATCACAAAATTGCTCTAATTTTTGATCATATGAAGGTAAAATATTAAATAATATATTCCTTTTGAAGGAAATTAATGCTCTACAACTTCATTCTCAAGAGTTGTCTCTCAAATGGAGGTAAAAAGAATTCCAGAGGCGAAGTTTACCGAAAGTGATTTTCTCCGGCTTATTTATCAGAAATTATTGAAGATACGTATAAACTTCATATGATACTTTTTGTTAGAGTTTTGTCAGTTTTAATTTCAATGAAGATTTTTTTTTGTAGGATGAACCGTTTTCGAGTTATAAGCGAGAAACCAAAAAAAAAAAACTGAGCTTTATTAGCTCCCTTCCCCCTCTCCCTCCCCCTGCGGCGACCCTAGGACCAGGGACTTTTAATATGTTTACCTCCTAACTAGTCCAAACAAAGTTCTGAAGTCGTGGTATTCGTTGACTGGGCTAATATTATATAGGAATCCAAAAGCCACCGCACAGTGGTTCCGCCGTAGGTCATAATTCCTAAATATTGATGTCTGAATTATGACTTGGCACTGCACCCTAACAGTCACTTAATACCCATAGTATACGCAGGTATAAAAATAAACCCGATTTCCTAAACGATTCAGATTAGGAAATCGGGAGTGTCCGTCGCGCACACAACATAGTCGTGTGCCACCATATCCGAGGCGCCGGCGCGCACACAAGCCACCGCCGTATATTCTAAGTCTGCGCGCCGACCCAGCAATACCGTGCGCGCACTTTTGAGAGTGCGCTATTGCGATTGGCTACGGATGGTAGCCCTCGCCGTCGCGACCATCGCCACGCTTCGGAGTGTCCTCAGCCGAGCTAACGTGCAGCGAGCAACCGTGAATGGCTACGGAAAGGTAGCTCCGCCGCCGCTATCATCCCAATGCCTCGGCGGGCTCCGACCTCCAAATCTCAAAGCTACAAAAGGTAGCCTCACAGTCACATCACATCGGCGTGCCCCCCGCCGCCTACCTGCAGCAGCTGTGATTGACTACATGTAGTCCCCGCCGTCGTCAGCAGCCCAACGCATCGTGCTGGCTCCAGCCCACCCAATTCTTCAATTCTGCAATTAATGCCGTCTACGCAGTAGACCACAGAGAATATATGTCCGCCTGTGGGTGTGACATAAAGGATTTTCCAAATTAACCACAAGTTGGCGTTGGGTAAAGCCATTGTGCCGCACAGGATTGTGCGCTCACAGGAGGCAGATACTTGCGACTAAACGATTCATTTGCATTTCATTTTCGAAAGTGAACACATTGCATTTGTGCTAATTACCGTTATCATTGAGCTCTGATTAGTCCTCGTGTTTATCAGAAAAATTACTGGAATTTTTGTGAAAGTTGTTATAGATTTTGAAGCTGAAGGTAAGCCCAATATATTTTATTTAGACATTTACTACTAGCTGGTTGCTACGCACATCAAAACCTCCAGAAGTTCTGTATGATTTATACATCATAATACTCGTAAGTTTCTATTTTGAAAAACCGAAACATCTAGGGTACGCCGGAGTCTGGGTAGACCACCTGAAAGTCGTTAGTTGACCGTTAGTTGACTTAGCAGCCATTCTAAGAAAATGCTACGTCGACTATTGTTGTATGTTTACGTTTTTTTTTCAGGCGATTATTACAAATGCCTGTTACTCGGATGCACTTACTGGACCTCTGGATATCTGGAGATGGAAGTCCCGCGGCCAAAAACGTCATGTTTTCGGCATGCTCACGGATTCCTTACCTGATGTCAAAAATAATGACATGAATGAGCTGCGAAAACGTGTCGTTTTTGTCTGCAAGAGGTTTGTGGTCTACTGGAAGGATTGCACTCGTTCTAAGACAAAAATAGTCGCTATATATGGCGATTGGTTGAATGTCACTGAAGTTGTAGTCTATAATTTCAGCTTTGGTTTATTACCGCTTTATGCTTGGATCAGATTTTTCGAATATTTCATTCATCTCGCATACAGAATAAATTTTCAATAATATTCGGTTAAATCAGAGAGGACAAAGTTCTTTGCGCGCAAAAAATATATATCCAGTCAGTTTAGGGCAAAATTAGGTCCTTGAAGTGGCGGAAGTGGCCTTTTAACGACGAGAATACCGCCAGGATTTTTTTTAATGAATTCTTCGATTTCCGCTGTGATTACAGGCATAGATAAAAATCTGATTAAAAAATGCTGCATATCTTGCAGTGCTTGTCGTCAGGCTACAGTATTAATAAAGACAAGTTTAGGGATCGGGCGTTAGAGACAGCTAGGCTTCTAGTTCAAGAATATCCTTGGTATTATTTACCATATTATGTATGTAAAGTCCTAATTCATGAGTATGATGTGATCGAACACGTGTTGTCCATCAGAGTTATTTGAAGCTGCAGAGTCTTAAAAAAAAATCATTAAATTATTTAGGTGCAGCAAAATGTGAAAAATGTTCTGTCTAAACACTGACTTTTTATATAGACTTCTTCCTTACTCCAATGTATTTATTACCAGCTTAAGGAAGTTAACCCAGAAGAACAAGACTCTGTCGTCAAAGGTATTTGAATAAATATGTAACCTTTTTATTGTTAACAGTTTTTTTAATACTTTTTATTGTTTTTTTTTATTTTTTTCTATATTTTTACCACATTATTTGTATTCCATTTAGCATGACAATTAATGAAATAGCCTAAAGCATCTTTAAAATTATGAAAACATCCAATTTGAATCGATAATTAAAGAACCAAGACTTATGACCGCCCCCTTAGAGCATGGAACCACTGTGACGCCTGGGACGCCTACCATGACAACCTAAGACGAAACAATTCAAGAGATGGCCGTGGCGGTTACATTGAAAGGCATAATAAATGTCTACGAGGATAGTTGCCCGCTTAAGGCAAAGACATCCAAAAGAAAAGTTCTATGGTGGAACTAGAAGCTGAATAAGCTAAGACAAGAAAACCGGAAACTATTCAATAAGGCTAAACAGACTCTCAAAAGGGAGGACTACAGAAAAGCCTTAACTGAGTACAATAAAGAAAATCGGAGAGCCAAAAGAGCATCATGGAAAAGTTTCTGTGAGGACATTGTAAAACGCCTCAAAGAGCTAGAGTACACAGTATGCTCGCAAAACACGAACCTAACCAAATCGGTCTTCTGAAAAAACCGAACAGCTTCTTTACAACTAATAAAAAGGAAACTTTGGAGGTTCTTATATCGACCCACTTCCTAGGTGCTGTGACGACTAAAATTTCCGCAACCACTCCACACAGACCTCGAAATTAGGACTTGAGCAGGGCTGATAGAATCATAAAGCCCAGTCAGATCAAGTAGGTTGTAAAATCCTTCAAACCTTACAAATCATGTGGGGACGACGAAGCCATGCCATTGTTATTGCAACAGGGCATTGATATCCTAACCCCATACCTGGTCAAAATCTTCAGAGCAAGCTATGCCTGGGGACATATGCCAGAAGAGTGGAACAAGGTCATAGCACTAATCAAATCTAAAGCTGGAAAGAAGTACTACGCACTGCTAAAGTCCTTCAGACCAATCAGCCTTACATCTTCTCTGCTGTAAACGATGGTGACAGTACTGGATAGACATATTAGGGAAGAGGCATTAACGGTCAACCCAACAACCAAACCAACATGCCAACCGTAGAGGCAAATCTACGGAAACTGCTCTGCTCTACCTAGTAGACAGAGTGAAAAAGGCACTGGAAACAAACAAATTGCACTATGGGCTTTTTTAGATATTGAGGGTGCTTTTGACGATACCATTTAAACTATAGTGAAGGGTTAGGAGAGGAACAAAGTAGTCTCTAACATAATTATATGGGTAAAAACGATGCTGTCAAACCGCACTGTCAAGGTAGACCTTCACGGAACGAACCTTGACGTCACTACAACAAGATGTCCGCAATGAGCGCACTTTCGCCCCTACTATGGATTCTTGCTGTAGATCAACTGCTCAACATGGAAGAAACCAGGATAGACACCCAGTGCTATGGGGATGATCTAGTGATCATTGTCCGAGGATTCTGTCAAAATACGATTTCGTACCTTATGCAAAAAGCGATAACCATTGTTGGCAAGTGGTGCAGAGAGAATGAATTATCAGTTAATGCTGATAAGACCGTCCTTGTACCATTTACTAACAAACAGCAGTTGGATGGAATGACTATGCAAAGTCTAAATGGCAGTGGAATACCGTTTTCCAAGAAAGTAAAGTATCTGAGAGTTACATTCGACCAGAGACTCACTTGGAACAGCCATTTAGACAAAACCATACAAAAGGCAAAAAGTGCCTTGGGTATAAGCAGTGGACTACAGGGAAAAAATGGCGCATCAACCCTAAGATATCCCACTAAGCAGCCTTCAAAGGACGGATTGTCTCATTACAACTGGGGCAATGTCCTCTACACCTGGAGCAGCTTTGAATGCACTGCTGGACATACCGACCTGCATATCCACATTCAACAGGTGGCGAGAGCCAGCATTAACAGTCTATCTGCCCGAGAGAAGGTAAACTGGATTTCGCAAGCCCAAAGGTATGTCCTAGACTCACTTCGTGAAACACCAATCCTCAAAATGGTATCAGATACCATGCTTCCACTGTGCAAATTTAAAAAAACTTTTTACAGTAGAACTGCCGCCCAGAGATGATTGGGCAAATAACCAAATACACTGCGAGGCCGGTAGCCTTAAATGATTTAAGAATGGGTTTTGACTTAGGTTGCAGAATATATGGAAAGCAGCCAAACTTCGAAAGAAGTTTAAATTTAGGGAAATACACCTCCATTTTCCAAGCGGAGGTATACGCCATTACGGATGTGCGGATATCAACCCCCGAAGGACTACACCAACCATCGCATTTATATCCACTCGGATAGCCAGGCAGCTCTTTTGGCACTAGCTTCGGTCACCATGAGCTCAAAGTTGGTGCAAAACTGTGTGACACTTTTGAACTTCCTCAGTGAAAAGAACAGGATAGTTCTGAGATGGGTTCTTAGTCATGCAGGGATCAAAGGCAATGAAAAAGCCAACAAACTTGCAAATATGGGAGCAAAAAGAACGCTATATGGTCCTGAACCATGCTGTGGCGTACCAAAAAGCCTAGCAAACCAAATTCTCAAAAACCATTGCTTAGAACAATCCTTTAACCACTGGGACAGGACGTCAGGCTTGAATCATTCCAATGGGCTAATCAGATCTTACAACCGTAAGACTACCCACAAGGCTTTAGCTAGCGTTAAGTAGGAACAACCTACGCATACTGGTGAAAGCACTCACAGGACATTGTGGCCTGAACAGACACATGTTCAACCTCAAGCTCCGAGACACTAGTGTGCAGCACGGAGTGCTCCGTGGTATGCAGGCTTTGCCAAACTGCAGACGGAACTCCCCTGCACCTCGAGTGCGAATGTGGTCCTCTGATGCCTAAAAGAAACACCCACCTAGGTAACTACTACCCCCAACCTGAAGAGGTAAACAATCCAGTGCCAAAAGCTTATTTCGGTGCTTAATTTCCGCGAAGCTAAGCACGGAAATATAGTAGGTGGCGATCACAAAAGACAAGAGATGTTTGCAATGTACTGGGCTCAGAAAACCTTAGAAGAGCCCCACTAGGAAAAAAATATGGCACTCATATTATTATACATTGATTATTCTTCTCTTATGTTCAGTAGCACAATAGATAACCTTCTAACCACGCCTATATGGTATCCTATCTCAAAATAAAATAATAAATGAATATTTAAATCATAGCTCGTTATTTTAGTACTATTCACGAAAAGATTTCGGTTTTTATATTTGGTATACAGGTTTCAAGAAATACGTGCTTTAATGTTCAAATAGATGGCATTCTAATCTTTTATTATTTCTGTGATGTAATCAGCCTATATAAAAATGCGAGAGATGGCACTAATAATTGAAGGTAATTATTTTTATCGTTTGTTAAATAATGAGTTTTTATGGATGGAAGACACACGGCATTTCGAAAGCACGAAAAGTTTAAAACTGGCCGAAGACGAAATAATGGTGAGCTTTGATGTAGTCTCTTTTTACGAATTTTCCCATTTCGGAGTGCCTTACAGTGGTGAGAACCAAAAACTATTGCATATTATAAAGCTAAACCCCAATATGGTATTCATCAATATGGTAAACATCAATAATATATAAACCATTTTTTTTAAACTGATGGAATTTGATGACTTCCAAAATGGCTTAGACCTAGTCATATTTGTTACAAACATTAATCAACATAATGTTCTTATGCTGCACTCTGATTGGACGAAAAGGACTTGGCTATGTTTGTTCCAAATACTTTAGCAACTGCATTCCAAACGGCTTTTTTAAACAAAAAAATAAATTGCATATACTATACAGTATTTTTGGTTCAAACAAAGATGTCATTCTGATAAAGATGTTTCACACTAATGGTTACCAGGTGTTAACTCAATTTGACCGTCAGATTGACTATCTTTGTTTCTAGATGACTATTGTTCGTATCTCCATTTAAGATATATCTTTAAAACATGGGAGAAAAAATATGCCTTAACCCCCCCCTCCTTTATCTTCAAAAAATAAAACGAAGTCTGTTACTATGTGTTTTAACAACCCCTAGGCGTGAGTGAAACTCGCAATTGAGCTGTTTTTTTTTTCATTCATACATTTAATTTTACATGCAGGTGGTGTAGGTATGTCACACCATTGACTATTAATCAATGGTCATGCCATTGATTTTACAATGTATTGTAAAATCAATGGTTATACCTATTGATTTTACAATACCTTAGGAAATAGTAACCGTGACGTCACGCGGGATTTAGACATTTTTCATCTTGACATACCTACTTGACGAAGTATTTATCTACCTTGGATATTATGGCCCTTTACACGAGGCCAATTGCTGAAACAATCCACTAAGACAAGACATTAAGACAGTCGAATGAAAAATGCAATGTCATTTACACATAGGCTACTATTTAGAGTCAGTTTCTTCTGTATACATACAGTTATATTCTTGGAAGATTGAAGAAATATATAGGCGTAAAATTGCTTTGAGAGCTTGGTTAAAAAATGTTTTGTTTTAATGCATACATTTTAATGCAAACGACTATAGTATAGTGGCATATTGGCTCAGAATGCTCGTTCACACGAAGCCAATCAACCGCGCGTGTGGTAGGGAAAGGTATTAACTCCGAAAAATTAGAAACCGTTGAAGACAATGCAATGCAGTGGACCGGCTCTATTTACATGATGCCAATATTGGATTGGATTATTGGATTGTCTCAGCAATTGGCCTCGTGTAAAAGATCCATTAAAGTCAACCGATGTGTTCGTTAACACCACAAGACTACGCTCACCAAGTAGCGTTACTTATAAAAACTATCTGTCGGGTCAAAATAATTACGAGTCTGGGTCCAATAATTATAATGGGCAGCCCCTTTCCGCTAATCGTGTCCGCTTTTCAACCCTGCAAGCGCACTCTGAAAAATTGTTTTTATGCCTTAGGTGGACGATATTGCGTCACAAAAAAAAACAAAATAAATAAACGTCGCAAACAGCTCAAAACAGAATAGTCGTAGAAATACTATTTCCCAATAAGCACCAATAAGCGAAACCCTTTGGTCCGACTAGTCGGCCCAAAGTTGACACGGATCATTCATTGCAGACGTGTGAAATCTCGTTGAACGTCGTTTTGCGCTAGCGCCGTATAGCTCCGTCCATTATAATTATCGGTACCAGATCAACATTACACGGTAAACTGGTGCCCTTGACCAATCGAGTAGTTTATCTAAGTAGCGCTACTTAGAGAGAACAATCCATTGAACGCAGATGTCGACGGTTCACTTCGGACATGCGCGAACTTAGTAAGACGCTGAATAAACGACCTGCAATTATTAAATGAAAAAAATAAATATTCAAGAAATGCTCGCTTGTATCCACTCATCGATTAGAAACTGCTCCATATGTAATCAAAAGATCATTCGCTGTGATATTGTACAACTGCTGAATCGATAGATTGAAAATTTTAGTAGCAAGTTGTTCATTTTTTGCCAGCTGGCTATCGTCGCAACTGAAGCAGTTATTAAAATATAATCCAGTAAAACCCTCGAGCTCAGGTGCGGTTGCACAGTAGATCGTCGTACTAGCAGCTTGTTGCTGAAAATAAAAATAGGTAATAAATAACGATGAGATTATCTAATTTGGTGAATGACGAGATGACGAGGCTCACCAGCGATTTGGTGAATGGTCTCACTAAAAAGAAGGCCAAGCGGAATAACCACCAGTTTCTCTGCAAGCTGGAAGATACCATATTGCCAGGGTGCAGGGAAAACACAGATACTCCTTTGTCTTTCCATTTCTTTGCTAATAGCTTTGCCATTAGAACGTTGCAAAGCTTAGAATTATTATACGCTTCCATTGCGCTGTAATCATTGTGTGAAGGTGATAGTGCATCAATGGTCATTTCGTGGATGGGTACTTTGAAGCGTGAAAACCTGCAAAATATAGCATATTTAATAATAATAGTTAACTTAATATTTAAGTGTCGCACCTGTGTGACTCTGAAGATACAAATAAAACTCTCGATCCCGACTTCAAAAGCGATTCTAGCAGCAAAACGAGATATAAATGACTTAGATGGTTCACTTGAAACGTAGTCTCTAAGCCCTCTTTTGTATGAGTGAATGGTAGCCCAAATACCCCTGCATTCAATATCAAATAATCGATCTTTCTAAAACAGTACAATGATTAAATTAAACAGATAAATGTTATTTGATTATGAATGTTTATAAAGCTCACGTGATTTTAGTTCGCAGTTCGATCGCAAACAAGCGAACGCTATTTAAACTGGCAAGATCGAGCTTCAAAGCCATGCATTTTTGAGCCGCAGTCACGTTTTCATTCGAAAATGATATCGCAGCTTCTTCAGCTGATGTGAGATCTCTGCACGCCATTATAACATCACAACCGTGTCTAGCTAATGATTTGACAGTTTCTAATCCAATGCCGCAATTACTGCCAGTCACAACTGCCACTTTACCCGATAGATCTCGACCGTGTAAAACCTAAAAATGAACAGCGGTTTGAATGTGGCATAAGCTAAAATTAAAAAATGTAACATTACCTGCAATGCGGTCGTGGAGGCGTCAAATCGCTGTCTAAAGTTCACTGGTGAGACGTTTTCGTCTCTAGAGAATGCTAAGCGGGGGTCGGTAACTGTCGTTCTGCCGCTTTTTGTATCGATAAAAACGATTTTTCCTGAGCAATCCGTCTCTTTCGTCCATCCAAAGGGTAAGTCCTGGGGAACTACTTTTTTCTTGCCGGTCCTGGGATGCGTCCATTGTGTTTTTTCTGTAGCATGACTGAAAACGGCGATTAGATAATGGCAGAAATTTCACACACCGAAAAATATTGGTATTCTTACTTTACGAAGTAGACACTGCCATCGCCTGTTGCTCGCTCTTCCCAACAAGGAGGTAGCTCATCTTCACTATCAGAGTCGGGTAAGTCTATTGCCATATTTTTTAAAAGTGCGTTCCCTTCGTGTACGCGATGTCGATGCTCACGCCACCCTAGCGGGACGCTTTTTTCACAGACATTAGGGACTACACTAGTGCGTTTTTGGACGTAACGCCCACAATACCACCTTCCAGAGAACGTCGGCAGCTGCGTCCACTGATGACGTATGGCTGTGTCTCTGTGTCTGTGACAGCTGTCAAGACGCAATAGTCGAAACGTCAAAATAATCGTAAAAGTGTTTACAGATTATGAAGTTTTCCAGTTTTTCAGGACTTTTATGATTATGGCAAGTGACAGTAAATATAAGAGAAAAATGGTATTCGCGGATAATTGGCATGTCGCCCATCGATATATGCCTACGTATCGATGATATCGCCGGCCCCGGAGAATAAAATGGTAACCGACATTACCATAGTTTTAGTGTTATGCCATATTTGAAGTTTGCAGGCCCTAATACATATATCTACTCAATTTTTTTCGTAATTTTCCTATCGTTATTGACAAAGTTATAAGATAATACAATATTACTCATCGTTTTTCTAAGGCGCACATTAACGCGTATAAAATTATAAGACACTATTGATACAATGGTTTCATTATAAAAATAAATGGTAAACGCTTTTACACTAGTATTCTCATACAAAAAATCAGCGATAAAATTGTAAGTGCAGATATCATTTTATTCTCGTTCAAAAACTTTTATGCTCGGCGACCGACATTACGATAGTAAATCGTTTGTAATGATACTGAATGGCGCCATATCTTGCCATACTTTTCTGTGATGACACCACTGACAAGAGATTGACAATGACGTCACCATATTCAGGACATAATTATACTGAAACATTGTATGGAAAAAGTACAAAAAGTTAACTAGACTTTGCTTAAACTATAATATCCCTGCTGTCCCTGAAAACGTCAATGCCGACCTCGTATCTTTCGGTTTAGTAGGTAAGCATTCAAGAGAATGAAAATCACGAACAATCTTATATGACTTCTTCTAGTAGTGAACTGACTATAAATAGCCAATATATTCTTCCTGAACGTGGTACTTGTGAGTTGGATGAAACTTTAAAACCCGAAAACTTTTCCGACGACGGCGACGGTACATTGTCACAATGAATCCTATAGTTAGTAAAAAATAAGTCAACATGTTCAAACTTAGATGACAGATTTATTACAGATAGACACAGCACAGACACGAAATAGCCACAGGCACGAACACAATGCTGTGAATAACTTTAGTAGCCATATTGAAGATAACCACGAAAGAGATACCTACCTAGTGCCCTTGTTTGCAAACAAGTGCCAATAGAATTAGAAACTACTGTTACCAGGTTAAAAGACAAAACTACTATAGGAAATGTTATAAGTAATGCGAAAAAATTGACAAGAATACGGATTCGAAACTAAAATGAAAGACAGGAACAGAAAAATAAAAAACTTTAAAATTCTAGAGAAGTCTAGGTAGGATGCAGATCTAAAAAACAGTTTAAGAAAAAAAAATATAAAAGCGGAATGTAATGTACAAATAAATGTGGAGAAAGAATCACTCGAGCGCAAAGAGAGGCTTTATTGCAGCAATACTACAAACTTGGAGACTATGAGCTAGGTACAGTGGTAATACATTGAAAACCATACAGTAGCCGAAGACGTAAATAGAGAAAAACTAATATTTATTTTATGAGTTTCTATTCTGGTTTACTGCACGAAATTTTCTATTACCTATATTAAAAGTTTGTAAATAATCTGCCGGATTTTTATGTCTACCATGCTTACACTTACAAGTTATAACACCAAAACGCATCAACCGCCAGTTCAAAAGTATGGCCATAGTATAATCAGAATTGATTGATTATATATGGCCATAGTATAATGGTATGGCGCCTTACTGCGGAGTATCTGCGAATTCTATACATTCAACTGCATATCCTGTAAAACCAACTTTGAACTTAGAGGGTCCGCTTTGATGTAGTTTAAAATGAATTTGATTAGAGGAGGATTTATCAAATTACGGTAATTTTCCGAACAAATTTTATTGTTTCATAATAAAAAGAAACGCTGTGACACAGGGCGATTGAGTATTTTGTAAGCAGATTGCCGTAGCCATTCGTTACATGATCAGTGGCCGTAGCCTTAAATTCTCGAGTCTCCGACACACTACACAATACGCTTGCACTGAACACGGCCATCCGTTGTGTCAAGTTTACGAGTAGCTGGCTTTTCCATTTCCCAATTTCTATAATTTGACACATGGATTTGACTTCGGAAGTATTTCTTACGTTAATATGGATTCTAATAATTCTTTCATCAGAATTAGATAGATAGTCAAGTTCATTTTTTTGAGGTTATGTTAATTCGTATTCTAAGCAAAGCACGCGTCCGCATTAGGGCGTTTTCAAATACAATAATCATGGCCAAAAGTAAGTTCGATTATGTGAAAGAATTCGAGTCTGACGATAAGCTGTTGCCCAATTGCTGGATTGTGGTGAGAGTGGACGGTAAGGGGTTTCACAGATTCGCAGAACACCACAATTTCAAAAAGCCCAACGACCTGCGCGCGCTGAAATTGATGAACCACGCCGCCGTTTGCGTGATGGAAGAGTTTCCGGAGATAACGTTGTCCTACGGCCAGAGCGACGAATACTCTTTTATCATCAGAAAGAATGCTAATTTGTATAATCGGCGGTCTGCAAAGATAATGTCGACGATCAACAGCAAATTTACCGCTTCTTACGTCTGCTTTTGGGGTAAATATTTCGAATCGGTGAAATTAAAATATCCTCCAGCATTCGATGGGCGGATAGTATTGTATCCGACCGACGAGAATTTGGTGGATTACCTGAGCTGGAGACAGGCCGACGTACATATCAACAATTTGTATAATACGACTTTCTGGTCCCTGGTTTTGAAAGGAAATTTATCAACTACAGAGGTAAGACCGAACTTACGTTTTAAACACTTTCATGCCCATGGTTACGAGTATCTAACAAACATGTTTGTTTTACAGGCTGAGAAACGACTGAGTGGCACAGTATCATCAGACAAAAATGAAATACTCTTCCACGAATTCAATACAAATTATAACAATGAGCCCGCCGTTTACAGAAAAGGCACAACTTTGATCAGGAAGCAGGTCTTAGACCCCGTGACAAATAAGAACTACAAAGTTATTGTGAATTTAAATGAAGATATGATACAAAATAAGTTTTGGAAGAAGCACCCGGAATTGCTTTTGCAGAAACCCCCCGGAGAGCATTCCATACAAGCTGAAATCGATGATTTCCTAAATGTACAACTTGAAATGAAGAGACTTGGGATGTAACTATGATATTTTAACTTAAAATTTTATCTATTTCCTCCGATCTCATAATAAAGCGTCATTTTTTTTATTTATATCGCTTTTTATTTCTAGTAAACATTATAATACAGAAGACAATATGGAATGTCGATAGATGTTAGGGCACAAATATAAAGAATTCTAAACACAGACTCTAAGCAATATCATACACAGAAAACTCTTAATATTTTCTACTTCCATAATAAACAGAACTATATAATCAACATAATAAATATATAGTGTAATCAATGATAGAATGTTATTTTTATTTAGAAGATTGGAATGTAGTTATCGATCTTAGCCCGGTGTTTCTGAGCGACGCACTCGCTTATCCAAACGATATTACGGCACTCTTGTTCTTTCAATTTCAAGTATGAGTAGAAAACTCCGAAGTGGAATTGCTGCATAAAAGCGTGCACGTTCAAGCGTACCTAAAAAAAATATTGAGATTATAATATACTAGCTTTTGATCTCTACTATTAGCATGAATTTTAACCTACTTCATGCTCGAAAAATTTGTCTTCGAGTGTCTTATCGCCGACATTGTTGCCGGATCCCTCGAAGAGCGCCGAATACTCAGCGTAATACTCAGCGACCGCTTTCACCTGCTCGTAATCGTCGGCCCGGGCGAGCGCAGCCAACCCGTCGGGATTCAGCTTTCCGCACCGAGGGTACAGTTTTGCACGATCGTCCTTCGATAGCTCTGTCCCAAATGAGTTAATTGTGATGATGATTGCCCGACGATCGGCCTCAAACTGAAATTTATCCAGAAGCTTCAGTCACCTGAGGCGGGTGCCGTATGCGTTTATATGGACAATGCCATCTAGCTAGTATTGAAGATTATAGACAATGTTAGTATTGAAGATTAGTATATAGACAATGCCAGTATCGAAGATTATTCATTTAGAAAGTCTGGTGTGAATGTGAAAATTTCGTGAGAGGATAAAGTTGTTCCGGAGAGTCTTAAGGGGTGGCAAAAGCCCCCTCTCCTTAAGGTGCCACAGATGAAAATTTGAGATAATTAGTTGTTAAATATGGGTTGTATTGCATATTTTAAAAATATTTTACAGAAATCCTGAGGATTTCATTGCAATAAAAATATGAATCAAACATAGATCGGTGCCTGAGTGACTTAATTATTATTGCTATTCAACAGTAAAAAAAATGATGAAGGGTATAAACAAGATTTATTACCTATTGTTATCTTCTTAGTAAGAAAACAGACATAAAAACAATGATGGGAAGGAGCAGCGAGCCTCATCTAAGTGTATAAAATTTCCCCGAGCTGTTGTGGGGGTGAAGTGCAAATAATAGACATTGTCATAAGATCAAGACACATAGAGCTGTGTTAGTTGCGTTTGTTTATGCAGTGACTACAAGTCGCACATATTCCGCACTCTCAGACAAGGGCTGAGCGACGTGTCTTTTTGGTTTAGGACTTGTAACGAGAGAAGAGCTACAATATTCAAGCCAGAGCCGCAAGCGGCTCGTGAGCTGCAGTTTGCCGATCCACACTCTAGAGGATGTTGTATAGTCTTCGTTGCAGTCGCGATGATTGAATATTCCTTTATATAATATGATGCACTTGTTAGGAATTTGAAAACATTGATCAGTAGATCATAGATGTCAATGCTTAAGGGGAAAAAAACATCCCCATATGGCAGCTAAGAACATTGAAACAATTTATGCCAGGCCAGTTCGGTATGATCTAAGAGTTCACTCAGCTAGGGTACCTATTTTGCATATTTTTTTTTGTCTATATGAGGAAAAACAGGTCAACAATAGATCAACAGTATTCTAAATACCAGTCGGATAAATTTTAAGGTCTTCAGCTGGAGTGGATATTATTAGTAATTGATTAAGGAAATGTCATTCTCACCGCCAAGATTTCACACATAACATCAGCCGTAGTGCCTCCAATCTGCTTGCAGAAAGAGTAAAAAGCCTCCAAGTAAGCTTTGTACAAGGTATTACGGATAATTTCGATGTTCATCTCATCTAAATCCTGTTCGCTGATGCAGTCGACGAAGAACGGTGCGAGCGGAGTGTCGACCAGCACTGCATTGTAGAGTTCGGCCGGAGTAGCCGCCACATGAATGGCTTCCATCTGCTCGAAGGAGCCGAGCGGGTGACATTTTGGGATCAGCTCGGATATCGGCCTCTGATGAAGGGTGCCCGTGATCAACAAAATAATGTTGTCGATCATGTAGCTGTAAGTGATGAAGTCGAGGAAAGTGGACATCGGTTCGACGGAGTGATTGCGGAGGTGCTGAAACTCGATCACTAGTTTCTCTCGCAGTTTGTCATCAATAGTCGAGACTGACAGAGGGCTCGGCTCGTTCGCTAAGAACGTACCATAATCGGTGCCCTGAAGATGTAATTTTAAATCTGAAAACAATCATGTGACCATACAGCGACTAAAGTATAATGTACGACATTGCTATAAACTAGTACAAACCTTCCAGGGTCTCGCATTGCACCAGGTTCAAGTAATCGGATTGCTTCAGGATTCCGCATTTAAATCCCCTGCAGAGCCCTTCTAGGTAACCGCCGTCGATATTAAACAAACAGCCCTTCATTTTTCAACCGCGAAGGAAACACTTTAGAGGAAAAAAGATAGACGAACGCCCCCACTCACGAAACGATCGAAACAGATCATATGACAAGACCATAAACACAAACTTGAGAAATGTCAATTTGACGTATTTTTAACAACTGGCAATACTAACACAAAACGTCATGCATCCATCCGTCATAAACAAAGCCTCTAGCTCTACTTAATCGCACCTTCCACGAGACAAGGGCATAACTGTACTTTGTGATTTTAAAAGTCATTTAAAGATTTTTTTTACATTCAATATCGTATTGTTCTCCCAATAAGACAAAGACACAGTTGCGCTCTGGCTACATTAAACTGAATTTAATACGCGTCTTTGTCCATCCATATAAAAGAGTGTTTCTAAAGCACTTTGGAATACTTAACATTTTATGATTTTTTTGATAATTATGTCCTTGTCTTACCGAAGGTTTGATCCAGGCCGAACGTCTCTAATCCTCAGCCAATCACATAGGGTGCGGATATTTGGACGGAGTCCTCTTTGAACGCGCAAAGTACGAAACGCCAGTTTTTCGAACTTCCAACGTCATCAGTTGTGACGGTTCGTTGTTTTTCCGATTTGTTTCTGTATTCGCTGTTTATAGGGTTGTTCAAATATGGGCATATCCGATCAATGTCCGAATGAATCAGAATGTCAATCAGTACGTCGTAAAATCAACAAAATCCTTGAAAATCAACACGACAGCGAAAGAGAAACAGTAGAAGCTCTCCAAACCCTATCTTGTTCTTACGATGCGGATAGCGTCTACGCCCAAGGCAACCTTAGAAATGAAATCGAAAAGAAAGATCTGCAAATCAACAAAGATTTCCTGAAAGCATTCCGCGAAGTCAAAGTCGCACTCGATTCCGTATACAACTCTGCGGCTAACATGAGCAAGTACGTTGAAAACATGGCAGCGAGGCTACAGGATTCGAAGAATAAGACTCATCATTTAATTGAAAAAACTGCCATACTCCAAGAGCAAAAGCTGAATGTGAACAGAAAGATTTTCATCGTAGCTGCTCTCGTGTCGCATTTTCAACTTAAACCAGCTGACCACGCAATGTTGCACGGCACCACAAAAGATACTCCGATAATACCGGAATTTTTTGTCATCTTGGAAAGAGTGGAAGTCCTTTACAGAGATTGTAAGCTTCTGTCTGAAGCTAAATGCGAAACGCTAGCACTCGATTTAATGGAGAAAATTAGTCTGCATAAAGAGGCTGCGATGGAGCGATTGTACCGATGGGCGCAGCACAGCTGCCGAAACGCCGACTTACTGAACCACGATACGCTCATTCCGAAAGCTTTATCGAAACTTCAATCCCGGTTGGTCCTTTTTAAGTATGTCGTGGAAGAATATTGCTGTGCGCGGAAGTCATATTTAGTTCGCGCTTTTATTGATGCTTTAACCAAGGGTAATTCCGGAACGAAACCAATTGAGTTTTATGCGAATGATGCTAAGCGTTACATCGGAGATATTTTAGCGTGGATACACCAAGCGATCCCAGTTGAGAAGGAAAGCCTTATGTGCTTGCTGAAGGAATGTGACAAGATAGAATTGGACCAAGAAATCGATTCTTCATTGATTATTATCACTGAAGGGATCTGTCAGCCCTTTAAGGTTCGAGCTGATTTGATTATCACCGTTGATAAAAAATCCTCAATCCTCTGCGCTATTTTGTCGATGTTACGCTATTATAAGAACACAGTTTCGCTGAGTATTTCTTCAGGATTGCTTATCGACACACTCGATGAATTAATCTCCCACTGTGAGGAGATATTCTTCATGTCGTTGGATAGAAAAGTACAAGGCGAGTTGAGTAACGGTGTGAAAGCCCCCCCAACCGATTTGACGCCTTCGGTGGCAGTGACGGATCTCTTAAAATTCATGCGCGAGACTCTTTCAATCATTTCCATCGCTGACGAGGCGCAACAAGCACACATGAAAAAGATTGTCATTCATATAATTGACCCTCTCCTATTGGCCATTAATGAAACGGCCTGTCACCTTTCTTCTACTGACATGGCTGTGTATTTATTGAATTGCGTTTATCAAATCCAGTGTACGCTTTCTTTGTATCAGAATATGGATGATCGTAACGAGCGATTGCAAGGGCAATCGGATGCACAAATCGATACTCTTACATCCGAGCAAGCAAGTTCATTAGTGGCTAATTTGAATTTAGGACCTATTTATACCATTTTGCAAGAGCAGAATGCAGGCCCGCTATCGTCTGTCCCCGGGATGGAGCCTGCGATGCTGAAAGCATTTATGAACAAATTCGATAATTTTATCGCAATGCCGGATGTATTTTTGTTGCCGCAAATGGATTTATTGTTGAGCCGGACGCATCGTTTAAACATACAGAAAAGATCGTTTGACGTAATAGTGGCGATTTATAAGCAGTTATACGCCGCCGTTTACAATTCGACAAATAATTATGTTAATCCTGAAATGATTGTTCGCAGGAGTCCTGAGGAAATTTCTCAACTTTTATTATCTTAAATAAATTATTTAAAATTTACATTTTGCTTTTTAACTACTCTGGTGGCCCGTTAGTTCAACGACTGTCGTGTAGAAAGTGCGGATCGTAGTGCATCTATCTCTGTCGATAATAACTGATTTCCGTTTAACGGCTATTTCCTTTTCAATCATTGCTCGTTCTTTAAACAGTTCACCGAGGATTATTTGCGTATTTTGCCACTGCATACGGAGACTCGTTACTCCATTCTCCAATGCTTTAGCTTCATCGATGAGACTGTAAATACATTTCACTGTCATATTACGGTACTATACAGTAAATATTATAATTGTACTCTAAGACTGATTGATATCACCTCCAGAGAACAGGGTCCCGGCAATTTTCCACATTTGGACGCAAGCACGAGTTACGATTGTACATTCTCGTATACGATGCACTACAGTAACCTTCCGAGACTCTAATCGCATCTTGCAATAATTCCGAAGTGCGCTCGGCTTCTACTATTTTTTTGAGCACTTCCTCCAGTTGGTCGTCGAGTCTGATGCGCAACTCTTCTGTTTCAGATAACCTTACTACCAAACTATTATTAACTGCATCGCACTGACTCAAAATATCACGAGCAGCATTCATTAATGTTGCATCAATGACTTGTCGAATATTCTGTGACCGTCTCAGCGTCTCCTCTAGATAAGACAGGTTCACTTTTGTAAAGTTATTCCAAATATCAACATCAGATTGCCTGAAAATAACAATATAACACTCAGCTTCCTACGAGTTGTTAAAGTATTTAAAAGTGTCTACCCTTCTGGGATCCTCATAGCTCCAGGTAAATGAAGAATCGTCTTTGATTTGTTACTGATATCGGTATTTTGAGTTTCTATATCAAAAGCTTTCATCTTATCGCTCCAGTCGAATTCTGCTTTTCTTTTAGCTTCTTTGTTCGAATTAATCTGCTGTTCTGTTTCTCCTAGAAGTCTTTCCAGATACTGTTTAATCTCGTTGATCAATGATGTTTCTTTGATTAGCTCTTCTTCGACGGGATCATGCACCAAATCGGTTTCGAGACGAGCCGTGCGCAATTCCAAGCATTCTTTACTTATCAATGCGGGTATTCTCAAAGCGTGCAAAGTTCGCATTATCCTTTGTCTCTCGCTTTCCAAATCGGCAATTTCTCTAGCCATACCCTCGATTGCACTCTCCAGATTGGATTTCCAGTGAAATATATCGCAAGCACGTTGCTTTAAATGAAACGTATTTTCCCTGTAGTTCTTGCTTGCCTCGCCTTTCGCATGGATGATTTTATTCTTTGAACGGTAATCATTACTAGAAAACAAAAACGTGAAAGAATTAATATTGTGACGATTATGAATTTAATTGATGGTACATTTTAGCATCCTTGAAAATATCCCCTTGCAAGACGCGAGCATTGTTTTTGTGCCACTCTGGTACAGAATACTTTGTAATAGAATAATGATCGACGACTGGTCTCGTGCCGGTGAGACCAGCTAGTGGAGTCCAGTCGAGATGGCCCGATGCCCACGGACCTAAAATCAATACGTCGTAAATAAAACAAATTTCACTCATTTAGAATAATCGAGATTACCAGTGGGATCCATATCCATCAAGGCTATTGCATTTCGACACTCATTTTCTGGTAAATGGGGAAGTTGCAATTGTGGCTCAGATTTAGGTCGACTCGGCATTTCTGGTGTTTGAATGCAAGGCGATGGAATATGCTGAAATACCGCCTCCTGATTTGTTAATATTTTATGGATATCTGTTACAGCAGGCATTTTTTCTTTATTATTCATTGCTTAAAATATACTTGATATACTTCAGACTAAGCGAAAAGAAAAATGGTTTCTATGGAATATTTGATCAATAATCTGTTCGACCTAATTGGTACAGTTGGTTAAAAAAGTTTTGAAATTCATGTAATTATCATGACATACAACAGAAATAAAATAAAAAATAGGTAACATAATGTTTATTGAATATAAAACTATGTAATCTACTATTCAAATGCATGCCTTCAGAAATTCCAACAATTTCTAGATTAGTAAGTTATACCAAACAGTTTTACATTTATTTACTGTGCGGGAAGATTTAAGAGAACATTTTGACCGCCGGGTAAGTATGTTACGTTTCTGGACTTAGATAGCTGGTAGGCAATATCTTCGGCGGCTTCAATACGGCGAAGTTCGACCAGACCTTCACCGGCATTACCGAATGACTTGGCGAGTAGTATGGCCGCCTGTGCGTCACCCTCTGCACTTATGATGGCCGCTTTCTTCTGCTGCTCGGCCTTTTCCACGACGAACCTGGCTTTCTCAGCATCCTGCTGGGCGACTTGTTTTAACTCTACGGCTTGCGTGAACTCCTTTCCGAACGTTAAATGCGTGATGGATATATCGTCTAGGATGACGCCAAATTGCTGGGCTCTTTCTGTCAGGCTCTCATTTACTTTTTGAGATACAATCTGAAACATTATACAAAGTTCTGAATTGGGTCCGATGGATGCTTAACCTGTAGAATGTGCAGAATGTCAATTGGCGTGTTTACACACTGTATGGTCATCGAGGTATAGTGAAGGATGAATTGGCCATCAAAAGAATTTTCGGTTTTTCCCAATATTTCATCCTGAAAATACTTCTTTAAAAAGTGAGCATTATGTGCGTTGCTCCATTCTATTTATGAGAGCTTTATCTATGAAAGCTCTAATAATAGAAATTTCTGAGTCTTTCTGATTGTGATATGCCTTGAATATGGTAAATAAACACATAATTAGTTCTAATTTCTAATACTTAAGAGTAGCCTCTCTCAGCAGTTCTTTATAGTAGGGTGTGTAGGGATGTTGGAAACATTGTTATTCATCATTCTCTATTTTTTTTAAATACCTACAAATGTTTATTGATTGGAAGAGATGAAGATTTAATATATCCAGAAACAACTTAGATTTTTGGATTTAATTTTTCCAAAACGAATTTTGGTTTTAATTAGACCTTCAAATAAAATCGGTGATTTGCAAAAGACAGTCTCATGCAGCTTGGGTGGTGACGGGCCAGTTTTATATGATCTTTGGGCGGTCTAACTCGTGGGGTATCTGGTAGTCTTCACGAGATGGGCTTAACCTAGAAGGGCCATCGGGACCTCTGCTTGCGGTCTGCAACCTGCAGCCGTTGACAGGGTCACAATGGCTACGTGGAGCCTGGGCTATAATGGCCGTTGTGTTTTAGTCGGCCCAGCTTACGGAGCAGCTTCTATTCAGGAGCCTCCCCGAAGAGGGACCAACCCGGAGAACCCGCTGTGCGACTGACCCGGGGACGGGAACTCGGGCGTGACCTGGATTGTTGTCAACGTGCTGTCACTGACTGATTCTGAAGGAGTTTAGAAGTGTACGCTTCTTAAGACAACAAGGGGTGTCAACTGCTACGGGCGAACCCGTCCACCCCGGAGCGTTTTAACGATATTGATCGTTCTATCAACCCGAGGCGAA
>JAOPUG010000036.1:25029902-25044599 GCA_027564375.1 Micropterix facetella | reverse complement strand
ACCCGCCTGCCCGCGCCACACGCGCCACGCAGTCGCGCCACGCGGTCGAGTCAAGCGAACCCGCCCGTCCGCGCCTTACACGCGCCACGCGGCCGAGTCAAGCGAACCCGCCCGTCCGCGCCTTACACGCGCCACGCGGTCGAGCCGTGCGAACCCGCCTGCCCGCGCCACACGCGCCACGCAGTCGCGCCACGCGGTCGAGTCAAGCGAACCCGCCCGTCCGCGCCTTCCCACGCCGCGGCCGAGCTTCGCTACCACGCCCGCCGACGAAGCAACCACGTGATCGCCCCACGCCACGGTCAATCGTCGCCGTCGCCGCCAGCCAGCACGACTACGTGAGTCGTCACGCCACGCCCGAACCCGCCACTCCGCACCGCCGAGTCCGCGCAGTAGTCGCCGCTGTCGTCGCATCGAACGAGTGCGGGAGTGCCGAGTGCGGCCATAAGTGCGTAACACTAAAGTGAAATAAACAATTAAAAACCGTAGAATTAAGTAGGTATAGACGCTTAAGGTTTTTCTTTGTTTCTTTATTTTAATTTAAATTACGTTACAACGTAATCCGTGCCTGTGCGCACGCTTTAAAGTGTTTTGTTTTTTATTTCGTTAAGGCTTAATCCGTACCTGCGCGTACGCTTCAAGTTTTTGGTGTCTTTTGTGTTTAATTTAAATTACGTTAAGGCGTAATCCGTACCTGCGCGTACGCGTCAAATTTATTTTGTGTATAGCCGAACAATAAAGTGTTTTTCACATACGGCAAATCAGGTCAAGCGGACAAGCCGGCCACCGCTTGCCTGGAGGTTAGTTTATTATTAAGAAAAGTGAGTAAACATCTTCAAGACGAAGATAGCGTTTTATTGGTGTCAGGAACGGGGATTTACGGTGGTTTTAGACTGAGGCTATCGAGGCAAAGCTGCGGTGACGTGGCCGCCTGTTACGAGGCAAGCGGCGTTCGGTAGGGTCTCTTTTTACAGTCCTGGACCACTGACTACCGAACGGCCGTGCCAGAGGCACCGCGATTACAGTTATCGTGTATAATTTTGCGTAAAATTGGGTAAAAAAATTGACCTGTATTTTGTCAAAAATCCCAAAAGACTATTTTGATATCAGTTACTTTAACATACGTCATTTAGATATGATGTGGCGAGGCGGACAAACAGTCACAGCACATTTACATGTTTAATTGTTCAGATTGAGTTGTGAACACTAATAGTTATGCTAGCGCCAGCTCGACCCCGCAAATCCCCGCGAAGCGCCTTGCAATTACGTAATAAAAATAATTTGATTTACAAAAGAGCAATAATTGTGATTAATAGATTTGGGCAGAAAAGTTACTGAAACATTAATAAACTACATACCCAAGTGATTTCAATTAGCTATTTCTTTACGTATATATTTTGTAATATATAGAACGTAAATTACTTATACAGCCCATATTTTGTATATTTATTTATATAAGATACTTGAATAAATACCATAATTTATTGAAATATATACATATATATTTATTTATACAAACTACAACCCAGGATTACCTAGGTATTTATACTTGATTCAACTAATTATTATGCATAGTTATTGAATGTAAAATAATACATAGAGATTATGCACTTACAGATAAACAAACATAAAAAGTAAACAACATATATGCATTAGTTACAGCCCAATTAGGCATTACTTTGGTGTATAATAAAATGTGTAATTGTTTTTTTAATCACATGAATGAATAAATAAATTATATGTACATGGATGGCCATTTAGAAATAATATTTTATTGCCTATACCTCAAGTAACAAATACAATATTGAAGTAGTTGTCATTATTAAAAAATATAGTTACTGCCATCGCCAAAATTAGCACTATAAACTTAATTCTTATAATACTGCTATTGAGGGAAGAAAATATACATACATACAAAATTTAAATGAAAACCCATAATTCTGTAGCACCTTCAGTATTAACATTTTAGAACTTATTCGATGAAATAATCAGGTCATATTTTTCTCCATCAACCTAGGCAAATGAGTTTTCTACATTAGTTGCAGGAATACTGTGTGCATCTCTTCAACCGAGATTAATGGCGCAAGTCTTAATTCTTTGTGAATTATTTTCTATTCTTGAGGATGAGACATCTAGAAACAATATTATATGAATCACTATAACATCATTACGCTACTGCTTCAGGTGACGTCGGAAGTATAAATTGCACTGGCACAAAACATGCTGACATAAAGTACAGGCGACCCTCGAAATGTATTGAAAGGGATAGAATGATGCGAAAGAAGAGCGCAGAGAAATAGCACATTTTCAATTCGCTGTTTTGCTGAGACCCCAACGTCAGCAGTGAATGGTTAATATCACGATAAGCCAGTTAAAAATAATCGCTCTCGATTATCCATTCGTAAAAGTAATTTAGTTCTTTACAAATAAATTTAGTACGAACAAGCAAAGCATAATCTCTATGGCTTCGCAATCGCCGATTCTAGGACTAAAAATTGTGAGTGTTACATTCAAGGTCATTGTATTTACAGTATCTACCCAATCAATGATAAAGTATGGTTTTAGTTCCGCTACAAAAATCGCTGGTAATATTGTGTAATCATAAGCGGGCCGAATTGATAACAAACTCAAGTACATTTACATGCACTTTCTATCATTATGTTGAAATTAATAGTTCCGTTGTGATTAAGTTTTTTTAATTTGGCACAGACGGCACGCAGAGAGACGAGCTCGCTCGCTGAGAGCGGCAAATATGGCAGCAGCAACTGATACTGCCAAAGAACCACGTAAGTCAATTCATTTTAAGGCTCAGTAATAAGCATTAGAATATTAGTTTTCTTATAAATTATTCTGTTATCAATTATATAGGGATAGACAGCCAAAGACCCAAGCTATGATATAACAAACATTTGTAATGCAATATGCTCAATATATAGCGAGAAATCCATTGACGACATTCGATAAAAATGCTCAAAAATACTTTTTCTTGTAAGGATTGTAATAATCGCTATAGAGATATAAAATTAAAACCTTACGTTAATCGCACAGTCAACGAGTACAAGAACACTAAAGAAATTGAAAACATTTTAACGTTTACTAGTTTTTTTAGTCATAAAATCTCTATTCGGAAATTGGAGTTACTTATTTCTTGCTTAAATTTCTGAAAACTAGTAAGGTTTGAACGATTTCTAGCTCCTTTAAAGGATACATTAACTTATTGACTTATAAATATGTTTTTCTTTAGTTATATATTCTTGATATGAAATTGAAGACTATCGCGGTTGTTTGACATTTTAAATAGGTTTAAACGTATTTAATGCGTGAAGTTTTTTAGCACCTGACGTTTTGGAGATGTTGCAACCGCCGTTGTCGAGGACAGACTAAAGTGCTGTTAGTCGTCATCCGTTATCCTCCGGGTACGCGGGCAACCTCTGCTGTTACTATGTACATTATAACGGTGGTGGGGCGGCGGGTTCAGCGTGAGTGAATTTGAAAATCCACCATGTACACAACGCTCACTGTATCTTGTGTTAAGTTCTTGCGTTCGACGATTTGCCTTGAGAACATTTTAAGAAGAGGATTCTACCTAGTAGAGTTTGAAAACGTTGTCTCTATTGAAGTTCGGGATTCTTATTTCAATGGCTTCCCGGAAAGTAAACAATTCTTTGGATGGCACAATAATGGCCGTTTCGTTTCTAACCCACAGCAACATTTTTGTATATTTCGTTACCTTATATGAGGTGCTTAATTTTATTCTCAGTTCAAATGCTCATCTAGATACAGGCCTTAGTCGGCCTAGTTAGACGAGTTTTAGGCAGGCGCCAAACAAGATGTGTCGGTTTGTCTGAGTTGTTTCTGTTTTGTTTCTCTAACCTTGTATGGTATAATTAGTTGCAACTATATTTAATAAGTACATGATATAAAATTAATAAAATCAACACTGGAGTATGTTGTTTTATAAATTTGAATCTTGATATCATTATAGTAATTTTGGCTCATTTTTATCGATTCTCATAATATATAGAAGATTATTAAATAAAACTTTAGGCACATGAAACTTCAGACCTTTATCTGTTTGTAAAACATTTGTTATTTTACCTTTTACTTTGATTATGCTATGCGATGTTTAGAATAGTATTCTTGCACTCTACGGCCATTTGGCAAACCCTTCTTACTGTATTTGTGATGGTTTCTGTTGGAAAGGACTTCTCTTTGCTTTTGAGGAACGCCACATTGCATTGGCCGTTTTGCTTCGCTACGCTGTATAAAGTTTAAATAAAGAGCGAAACGCATGCGAGAAGCTATGACAAAGGTCTTATCGCCGGCTTTCTTGGCTTCACATGGCTGGCGACTGCAAGGACATTACAGTTCACAGATCAAGAATACGGGCTTGGAATGCACAAAGATACCTGAATCTGCTCATATGTCACACGCCCATCTTTCTGTATTGGCTTGCATACTGCAGCAATGTTTTCTTGTTTTATAGCGTTGTCACTCTGTGTATTTGGATGATTCGATGCTAAGGGAGGCATCTACTATACTAAGTGCTTCACCTTAGTAAATAAAAAACAAGAGACATTGTTCCTTAGATAAATTTATAAAGATAAATTATGAACGGAAGCTCAAGAATACCTCCAAGCTACTAAAACTAAACAGGAATGAGGTACGCATACTTACAGGACTTTTCACAGGTCGCTACACATTGAAAAAGTTCTATGAGGTTGATTGGAAGGTTTTAAGACTGGGCTTGTAAATTCAGAATGGCAGTACGTAGAGGCTATTACGAACTAAACCCCTTACGAGCGAGCACACTGACTCCATCGGTGTTTCCACTTCAGTGCCAGAATGACTAGACAACAGCTTGGGACTTTTGCATCCCTCCTCCGATGCACTGGAGAGTAATGTTGTATGACTGGACACCAGAGATGCTGAAGTACCTTTCAGCATACACTTCAAGACCCCGGTAACTTCGATTGCTGGAGCTATTCAGAGGATAGTTGTAGCAATAACCATTGCTCAGCTATACACAATTTAGCTGGCTGGAAGTTAGCCTTACATTAAGGCCTGTACACCTCCCACCATGACAAAGGTGGATCTCCTTCAAAGTAGTCCCCTTCTGATCAAACACATTAACTCCATCGGTGTTTCCACTAGTGGAAGTATTCCTGGAATTTTAATGTGCTAAAAACCTTCCCCATTTTTGCCCGAATGTCTTCAATAAAGTCAAATCTCTTCCATTTCAGTGTGGGTTTACTATAGGAAATAGGTTACTATAGGAAGTTGGCAGGGGATAGATCAGGATAATATAGTATAGAGAATAGGGAGTTTGGAATTTTGCCTTAAATTCACTGATTGAGAATACACAATAATGAGCCAATGTTGGAGATTCCAATTCTTGCCTCGCCAGAGGGCAAACTTATTGTACTGTATATTTTCTAAGGAATACTGAAGGAAACTCTATTCCCCCTAGGGATATATTCATGATCCATAATACCCGTAGAACCTGTAGAATCCGCCGAGAACCGAAAACACTTAAGATTGTATTTTTAGAATATTTCACGGACAAAGGTTACCTATCCCCTCATTGAGCAGTGGTAGCTCCAGTCGTAAAATCTTCTATTCACACCTCATACAGATTTTGTCTTGCGGAAGCGGAGATATCGCTCTGCTTTCTGCTTGAGAGCAGAGTGCGGACCGTTCATGCTGTCGAGGAGCCAACACTTGGAAAGACAAGTTCTGGGCCCGAGTGATATCGAAGAAATCGTTCACCTAAAGTCATTGGAGTTTGTAGAAAGCATACGACTGGGAAACGAACTGTAAGCAAACGGAGGCACAAAAGATCTGAGAAGATTGCAGTGCACCTGAACTCCGAAACCCAGACTCCAGTGCATCTAATCTATCCTAATCCATTTCTCTATCGATAACTAACAGAAACTGTTATTGTTTTCTAACTATATCTACTTTTTTTTCTATAAATGACACTTTTGCTTGATCTTTTCTGTTATTTTACATATCGTTTAGAATGTTATAGTAATCATTCGTTTATAGCTATGCCATGGTTCGGTATGGATATCGGCGGTAGCCTCACAAAACTGGTGTATTTTGAGCCTCGAGACGATGGAGGTGGAACAACACGGTCAACGGGTCGCACGCGCGGGGAACTCGAAGCTTTGAGAAACATTAGACGCTACCTCACCAAAAATCAGGCTTACGGAGATACCGGTCACAGGGATTCACATTTGCAGGTAAGAGACGTCAATGAACTCTTTCAAAAGCACGTTTTTACTTTCCAAAACTCCAAAGATTAGTCACGATTAGTGATTTGCACGGTATAAAGGCATAAAAACACTTAGTCGCAAAACCTTACTACATATTAATTTTTCCCTTAACACGTTGACCCCCGCGCAGCCCACAGGTGGGCGATACTGACGTAGTTCTACACGTCCGCACAGCCACCAGGTGGGCGCGACTTTAGGATGGTTTTATCGGCCCGTGTCGCCCAATGTGTATGGGAATATTTAATAAAATCAATACATTTCCGAAACCTTCAGACCCTGAAAGTTACTAGGCCGCTGTTTGCCAGAGATTTGATGACAAAACACCAGAAATAAAAAAGGATTTTAGAGCCAAAAATATTAAACGAATTTTATTTAAGAAATCGGTAGCACAATCTGGTACTATTTAAAATTAATAAAATAAGTAACGTTCCATAAATGTTATTTTTAAACATAGGCCACAGGTGAGCCTCGGCAAGATTCTCGGAAAGATTTTTTCCTTTACAGGACCGCGCAGCCAATAGATGGACGATAAACATAAATGTATGGAGGGCTAGCAATACAAATTGACGTTTAGTACAGTAAATATGCCAAGGAAGCAATTATCCAAAAAATAGATTGCATTACTAATTTTTGGCACTCGAAAGGCTTGGATCTATGACAACTATTAACATCTCATTTGTCATAGCCCTTCCTCATTTACAATTTCACCAAAACCTAACTCCTATCTGAATGGGGCCTAATGGGACGGTGCAGCTTGGGTCCTAATGGCCAACTCGTTTTATCATGGTAGGCCCGACACAGATCAACACCCATCTCGCAACCTCCACGAAGAGGGACTACCACGGTGTGCGGCGGATCTGGGGGAATGCCTTGGGTGGATCGGAACGGTTATTATTTTGGTCGATTTACTGGGGGCCTAATGGGGTCGTGCAGCTCGAGTCCTAATGGCCCACTTTGCCATCATGGTCGGCCCAACTCATGGCTCAGCGCCTATCCGGCAGGCTCCCCTAAGAGGGACTAACCTGGTGAACCCGCTGTGCGGCTGATCTGGGGGAACACCTCAGGCGGCCCTGGACGATTGGTATATTGGTCGGTTTACCAGCCTTGCTCAACTGATGAATAGCCGGGGGAGTTGGACTCGCGTCTATAGAGCGAGGGTAGACATGCACCATAGGATGTCTATCCTTTGAAACGATCCGTTAGCCAACCAATCTCAGATGAAATTAGCCGAGGTATTAAGTGAGTCGAGCCGACCATGATAACACAGAGTTGGCCATTAGGGCCCGAGCTGCACAGCCCCATTAGGCCCCAAAGTTGGCCACTACGTTGACATAGTTGAGGTTGTCAACTGCTATGGGCGAACCCGGCCACCCCGGAGCGTTTCAACGATATGTTCATTATATCACCCCGGAATGAAACACAGAGACTTGAGGACGAAGACAAATCTACGTATCAAGCTCCACCTCGGTCTGTAAGAGTCCATCTCCTTACCGCAAGGCACTGGAAATTTTCAGGTCCAGTGTGGTCTCCATCGCACCCTTACTACCAGATGCGGTCAGATTTCCCCGATCCCCGTCTGAACGCAGGTTCGAAGTTGCTTGCACGGTCTTCCACCTTAAGTAACTGGCAATTTCTCACTGAAATTATCACGGATTCGAGGCATCCTTTACTCGGCTTGCCCCCCGAGATTGGGTAGCCAACGAATCGTTTCTAAGGATAGATAGCTTAAGGTACCTAACTACCCCCCGTTTCTTTAGGTCGCATTGTGCTTCCAAACTCCTCTGGCTATTAGTTGTTGAGAAACGGTCAGCAGACCGACCATTGCATTGAGCAACCATCCATCCGGTTTTTACCCACGAGTCACCGCATTACTGGGATACTGGGGGGCTCTGACTATGTCACCGCATTACCGGGATACAGAGGGTCCTTCTTCCGGAAATTGTCAAGCAAAAGCAAGCATGCCAATCATCGCTCAGACATCCAGGGTCACCCGAGAGCTTCCCCCGGGTCAGCCGTCATGCACAGTGGGTTCGCCGGTTTCATCTCTCTTCGAGGAGGCTGCCGGATAGGAGTTGAGACGTGAGTCTGGCCGACTGAGATAGACAGAGTTGAGCATTGGGACCTGAGCTGCACGACCCCATTAGACGCCATTAGACTACTTTGACACAGTCAAGAATGAAGATGTGTTAAAACATTTGAGCAAGAACATAGAAATATCAAGAACAATAAATATCTGCAAGCTCGAAAACTCCACTCCTACATGTGTCATCCCGAAAGATACAACAAATCTAAGGGACTGGTTTTAGAAATCTACCATATCCTTGTTTCGAGCAGCGGCTGATAAAGTTGTAATAGGCAACATTCAATAGTAGACTAGCACTGCAAGAAAAAGAATAAGTAGAGGTCATCTTAACGTAATACCTTCTATCATAGGTTTTGTCATTTTGTTGCAGATGGATAATGTTTTTATTAGGAACCGACGCGGCAGTCTTCATTTTATCCGGTTTCCGACTCAGGAGATGGGTGCGTTCCTTCAGCTCGCTAGGAATAAAGGCATGCCGGCACTGCGTTCAACCGTTTGCGCCACCGGGGGTGGAGCATATAAATTCGAGAAGGAATTTAAACATGTAAGCAACGCACTAACTAATAAATTATACTAATAACCTGGCGGAGAAGCTCTTTAGGAGACCCTTTAAATCCAAAGAAAACTCACCTGGAGTTACTGAATGATCCAGGAGTTTTCTTTTATCATCAGCTAATCTTTAGGGAGCATGTACGCCGACTATCCAAATCTGCATTTAAATTTCATGGGTTTGTAATATGACAATCCAAGCACTTGAATAACATTCGAGTTATGCACACATTGTATGATTCCGTTGTTAAAAGTAGCCTGGAAACGAATGCGAGTATATGAAACCCACATGGAGATTCTTATGTCCTTATGTTAACACTCCAACCGCAGGCGATTTTCCTATATTTTTTATATAAAATCGCAGGCCGTGTAATAAAATAATTCATTGAATAACCATAAACATAGTGTACGTAATGTAAATCAGTACACAAATGCATGGTCGGCCTAATAATATGGCCAGGTATAGAAAATTCATATGGAGTTCGCTGCACTTCTTTCGTAAGCTCGAAATGTGAGAAGCCGCCGCTGGGAGGCTAATCTTACAAAGTCCAATATTACCATAGCGTTTTCATTTATATTTGTATATTTTTGTCTACCAGGAGGTGAATATGCAGCTAGCAAAATTAGATGAATTGGATGCTCTGGTAGCCGGTATACTCTTTATAGACTCAGTAGCACCCACCGAATGCTATTACTACACTCCTCCTGACGCACCAGAAACAGAAATACCAAAGGAAAGGACAGAACATGATGAAACAGTAAGTATTCTCTTATGTCTATGCCCCTTTTGCTGGATGCTCCCCTATACTAAAATATCACTCAGATATCAAATTTGATTTTTTTTTTAAATACCACATATGACTCAAAAATACTATTCTACGAGAAATTATGCAGAAATAAGTGTAATTATAGTAAAAAAAAAAAAACAAATAAGTACAAATATCGTCCAAGACAAATAAAAACGTCGGAAATTTCCGGTCTTAGATATAGGACAATTATATAAGTAAGGATATATCGACGTTTCCTATCTAAACTCTCTTATGTGCAAAAGTGCATTTATTTAGGAGCGTTTAAAGAAAAATGTACACATACATTTATTAAAAGATAAGATAAGATAGGTATTAATGAGTTTGCTTTTGTATTTTTATATTATTTTCCAAGATAGTGTACTTTATATTATGGCAGTCACTGACTTTATTGAACAGCTTTAGATTTTAACGGATATATTTGCTAAATTAAACGACAAGCTACAGTGAGAATATTAATTTCTCTGAAAAATTTCCGCAGCGCCTTTAGAAACTAACATATGTATTAAATGAATAGCCCTTGTTTGCAACCCCTTTGAATGTTGATATGCAAGATTTGTTACTTATTAGCGGGAGCGGCAGAGCTCACAATAGCACACACAGACAAGTGTATAAAGCAAGTACAAACGTAACTACCATGGAATTCACCGACCGAGTCAAGCCCATCATAATACTATTGTTACACTTTTGGGGGGTGAGCGGTGGACTCTGGACTAATGACCGGCTGTGGTAGGTTTAGGACAGCTGTCTTGCCACATGTGAGCATTTACCTTACTACCCATTCACTCCTCCTTCGAAGCCATAGAATTTGAGATGCGGAAATCGCGGTTTTAGATAATTTTTCTAAGGAGTTAATTATTTTCCTTTTCCTGGAGAGACCAAGATCATTAAACAGGATCTTGGTCTCTCTTGACTTAAAAGCAACGTAGGTCAAGGTTTGAAATCTTGACTTAAAAACAACGTAGGTCAAGGTTACGACGGTGCAAATGTGATGAGTGGGATGTATAATGGATCATTAAGTAAATTAAAATCACCAAGAATTATCTGAGGGACAGGATGGGACAAGACCGTTTGAAGTACTTGTCATTGATCGCAATCCAAAACAAGGAGGCATACAACTTGCATTTGAGTGCAGTCATTGACACCTTCGCAAATATCAAGGCCTCACGAAAATTGTAATTTTAAATTTAATTATTTTTTTACATAACAGCATGCTTCGATTTTTATTTCATTGTAATTTGCCTAACTAATAATGATTGGTTCAACTATTTCTATTAGATGACGGGGGCTCAATTTTCTCTTCGCACTAGGATCTTTGACCACCTAGCTACAGCACTGATCGTCCCAATCTATTTAATGATTTTATGTTCGATACATATTTTGTCGTCGCAAACTCTATGCCAAAAAGTAATGAAGTTGTACCATAATTGACTAGTTCCGAGTTCCATACAACATTGTTCTTTAGGGAAGTAATAAAAGCGCTCGTGCGTAAAGGGGCCTCATTAGTTTTTATAAAGGAAATAAATAATACCTTTTATTAACTTAATTACAAATATATCTAATAAACGAAATGAAATTACCTCTTTACCAGATCTCGTATCTACTAATGTAACCATACCGTAGTGACTAGACATTAAAACTGTATTTCTGTTCATCCATTGGACGTCTGTGGTGGCTTGACAAATATTGTGCTGCATTTCTGGATTGAGTATTTTTTGTCCTCTGTAAGAAAACATATTATAACAATCACAAAACATAACCTTAATGGTATGCAATCAAATGTTGCAATTTTCAAACTGACGTTTCAACATTTAGAAGTAGAGGATAAGCATTTCCGTATAGCCCGCAGCATAGCAAATTTCCTTTATCATTCAGCTGCATGCAGAGAGCGCCGACTCTGTCCTGATGTCCGATATTTACTTCACGCGCCACTGAAAAAACCTTGACGGTTAATTCCATCTCATTTCCTGATAATTAATTTAACGACTTACATTTTACACCCGGACTACAGTCAATCTCTCCATTCCAATTATAGCTGTCGTTGGTGCCACTTGAGGGGCGCCAAATTTTAATATGACTATCGTAACGCGAGCCCGAGCATATCAGATCGATGTTGCCATAGCTGCTGTTAAAATCTAGGCAGGAGACTTCTATTTGTCCGTTTTCATGGCAATTTTTCGCATGTAATAGCAGCGCTGGGGATTCGGTCTTGTTCCGCCGGCCTGAGAATGCTGCTATACTGCCATTGCTGAAAAATTGGAAAGAAGAAATCTTTATTATTGAGCGCCGTATTCGATAGTGAACGTAGGCAGCAATGAATGCGTTGATTATCTCCCCGACCGAGTAGGCAGTAAATGAGTTGTTTGAATTTGCAGCTGTGGTGTGACTGAGACAAATAGTGTGATGGTTTTCCTTTGCCTTTCATACCGCTGTTTGAGCGCCGCGACCGTGCACTCCATTGCAGTTTAGAACCGAGATCCAGCCCTTTATCAAAGGTCCTGCATCCAGCCAGCTGTCACTTCCGAAGATGGTTTTTTTAGTGGGATTTAATCCACTAAGGGGACATCACCCTGCCTCGTGGAGATCCTTCGCCATCAGCCGTTGTTTTACTGAGGGTGCCAAAATATTAGCCGCCTAGTGTTTGGCATTAAGTTCTGCAAGTATGGTCTATTTCCTGCCATAGCAGGAGGATCTGGCCAGACTGGTTGTAGGATAGTATGATTATATAATGAAATTGGCACTTTACCTATTGCCGAAGACTAGAAAACCTTCCTTTTTTACGAATCTTGTGACGTCGTTGTTCTGTCGGGCTGAAGAGATGTTTATGTAAGGTCCTCGTATGGTCCAAATGGGCGTATTTGTTTTCGGTATTCCATGTTGGTTTCGAGCGTAACAGCGAATTTGATGGCCAACACTTAAAATCATTTCGTCTTTTAATAATTGCACCCATGGTAGATATTGCGTTTGATGTTTGACTATGATCTGAAATGTAGTTCCAAGATTGTCATATAAATTTAATTCATGTTTAACGGCTAAAGAATCTGACATGAGAAAAGCGAATGATATTCATGCATTTTAAGAAGGACAAGGTTGCCCACACACTTGCAATGGGCAGGATGTAATCATTCTATCTCTTTCCGACAAGCATAAATTGGTTTACGACCTCAGCATAAAGGTAGTAATGCAGTGCCCTCTGCTCGATGGGGGGCTCCTGTTGCTTAATTTTGGTGTAGCTGATCCTACCATTTGGCTCGCGGTAATGTAAATTAGCAATTAACAGAAAAACAAAATAATTAACTCATATTATGGAGGAGGCAACGCGGGCGAGAGAGCCATCATTTGAATCACGCGAGAGAGATGAAGTTACTGAGTGTGAAAGAGATGATGTTCCAAGTTTGAAAAATCTCAATCAAACCCGTTTTTGCGGGAGAGCATGCGAGAGTACGGAATATCGGATCGATACCTCCTTGAGTTACGTTATCTCCTAATACTTGGAATCGGGTTTGAAGTAGATTCAGACGAATTGAGAGTGATTTCACAAGCCGTAACTGTATGAAATCGGTGTTAAATTCCTAATTTTTATTTTTATTTAATTTACTTATTCTAACTCGTTGTCTTTCTTTATATAAACTCAATATTTACAACAATCTGTGTGATTTTTTTTAAACAGACGAACTATGAACTATTTTTCCAATGTTTAACCAAAAACTTCATTTTCACATGAAATATAAAAAAAAAAAATTCATTGACACATCTGTGAGCCTAGGGTAGAGAACACATTGCACAAACTAGAATAGTTGGATGCTTTCCAGGCACTCTACGTTAATTTAGTTCTACCTAAAATCAAAAAGACCTCACCTTTCCAACATAAATGCCTTTGTTCCAATTCCGGGAGATTCGACAACGCTCGTATGGATTACATCCAACACAGCATCTAAAAATATTAATGAGATGATTAAGTATTTCTCATATATTAAAATAAAGGAAATTACCTTTTAACAAACTGCGGAGAGAGCTCGTTGGTGACTAATTCGTGTCGGTTTTTTTTCAACCAAATAACAGCACTATTTATCACAATATCCTTCAGCGGTTTACATGTTAGCATCACACTTTTCAAGTCCCTGTAGTCAAGGTATGAAAAGATGGCTATTAGGACATCTAACGGCAATTGAACGATATCTACCATTCCGCATATTATACGCCCTTCTAGGTTAGCAGCTGTCAAACGCAAAATAGATTTGTTGTATACGATTTTCCTCCTACTTCGAACATAGCCGAGCAACAGCCGTACAGGTGTTGCCATATTAACGCTACAATACAAATGACAAATAATACTGTTTGCTGGCGCGCTAACGGTGCTTTTTTGAATTTAGGACAAACATTTATTGAGAGCAACAAACTTGTTTTAAGATGTGGGTAATGTGTGTAATGAGAAGCAAGTTTGCAATGATGTCTAGGATGATCACGCATTATTCAGCAAAAGAATCGACGAAATAAAAATATTGCAGGATGGTTACCACCAAAAAATCAGGAAATAAAATTACGAAAAGTGAATGCCTACTGTACACACGGATTCCCTTTACTATTTTAAATTATATAGGGGGTTAATAGCCCCTTGCGTCGAATGTAAAGATTCTTTGGTTATTCGCCCTATTTCGTAATATTTAACGAAAACAAAATATATAAGGTATACCAAAATATATAAGGTAGTAAAGGATCAATGTTACCAATATTACGATTTTCTTTCTATGTGTCCTAACTAAAAAGATTATGGAAACTTTACCCAAACTCAAGGATGGTAATTTACTTGGTAATATACTTAGTATATATCTTTTTCTCTATATTTAGTAGAAATTATAGTATCGACCCATACATAGATGAGGAGCAAACATTCAAATAGTGATTTATCCACCGGCTCGGATTGTTGGGTAAATGGAAAAAATGTATTACACCTGCCTATTACTTCTTATAGGTATTCTAGACA
>JAOPUG010000036.1:24973204-24984981 GCA_027564375.1 Micropterix facetella | reverse complement strand
CTTATTTTGTGTCAATGAGAAGTGTTTTTGGGAAGAAATATAAATAAATAGACATATTTTGATTAAAACAACCTTTTAGAATAATATAAACTGACAAGATCGTTATTTTTGGAATTTAATTTCTTAGAGTGTATGAGTTTATAACTTATATGCAATTACATAGCTTATAAAGAAACGTTAATATCAATAAACTGTTTAAACTCTATTTCTCGTGTCAGCTTTATTTTACTTAGGATATAATATTTTTTTCATAACAACTACGCTTGAATGTCAAACAACTCTTCATTAGTACTAATTTTGTGATGCGTATTATCTGTGTAATCGAAATGTTTAGTTAAAATGGGAGCAATCTAAGATTACCAGCGAAGTCAACATGTAGAGAAATTCATGATCCTTAGATTTGACCATTGATCTTAGTTTGTATGTAATATTTTTGTAATAGGTAAATATTTACTTATACTTATTTCTCTAATAGAGCTTCAGTTTGAAAACTCACGCGGTGTACTTTATTGCGGTTTATAGGTAGCGGATATACCTAAAAGACGATCTGGCGCGGCGGGATGCGATGTGGGGGTTCGACCATAAGGCCGGTCGCATACATTAGCTTTCCGAATCGACATACTTACTTTGTAAGCAATTATTTGTATATGTATGTATGCTTTATTTAAGTATGCTTATGTATAACATAATACTTGCTTTACCGTTTTTTTAAAACAATAATATTTATAATAGATGAAATATAAGCGGGAGTGTTTGTCATTAGGACTTCCGACTTCGGGTTGGACTAAATCGTCTTGACCTTAAATTTGTGTTTCTCTTCTTCCACATCGGTCAATTGTGTTTTAATTATTATTATTATTATTACTTAATTATTTATGGCTAGATAAAAAGTAAAAATAGTACCTCGTGTCGAGGCAGCCTTTATCCGTATCGTCAGCTGAGTCATCAGAATGCATTTCAGAATCCACTTGAAATAAAACGAAATACGGATCATGCATTGTTACGCCACAACTGACGGCGTACGTGTTTTACTAATTGTCTTTCAAACTTTATATGCCAGGCAATACCAGTATTACATTAAAAAAAATAAAGCACTTAAAATTAGTTTAAAACTTCAAAATATAGCTTTAAAAAATTTGCAACTAACCGAATTCGAGGAATTAAATTAATTTTTGTGTAGGCCAAAATATCAAAGCGATTAAGAACAAGTAATTAGTCTAACAATGATAACCTTGTATCTTTCTAAACTCCTAACAGTTCTAAAGGCTTTACAGTTCAAAATATAAAGTACTTTTAAGCACGGATTGGTTGATTTTAAATAATTTAGTTTATGTGGTCCAATTTTCTGGAGTGCCAGATAGTATGACTGGTTCTCAGCTATATTGTTGTTCTTCAGATCCTAGGTATATCAGCAGAGAGATGGTCGTCAGATGCGGAGCGTTGTGTTGAGGCTCCCGGCGATTCTGCTAGGAGCCTCCGTGTGACGACAGAGAAAGAGAGAGAGAAACACGTATTAATATTTATGATCCTTAGATTTGACAATTAATCCTCAGTTTGTATGTAATATTTTTGTAATAGGTATATATCTACTTTAAAATATTTTTGTAATAGGTATATATTTAGTTTGAGTGACTTATCAAATGAAGTAGATATGACGAAATTAGAGGACTGAATTGACTATTGAGATTGACTGTATCGATTTTCTATGAATAGTGTTATTACTAATAAAAATGTGAAGTTGATGTCATCCATTTCGCGGCTGCAAGTACATTAATGCTTTCTTAGAATTTCGCGTTGTCATGTAATAATTTGTGAGGGTCGTTACACAAATATGTAATGCAGGGCTATTTAAAACTTTTAAGTGACTGGAAGGTCATTCTATTTACGAGGAAATATTGATTTCATTGATGGGGCATGCGCTTGAAGATTGAGAGGATGAGGTTATTTTGTGATCGTATGCCATGTTGGCGTATGGATGACAAAGTGTTGTGAGAGCTATATAAATAAGATGGGAGCTGGATAAATAAAATTTTATAAATTATGAAAATTAGTATATACAATTATGTTTAATTACCTTTCTTATTACGTGGTACAAGAGAGATTAACTAGTCGCTATGATCTCTACATATACTAGTAGTTGTTTGAACAGGAGACCCGGCGATCGGACCACAATCCATATCTACCACAAAATAAAAAAAATAAAAAATCCTTACACACACAGTTTTTAATGATTTCAATGAATATTAATGTTAAATTTGAGGAAAACCTAACAACGTACTCGGTCGTGATCGTGTCACAATCAAATAGACGAAAAGCAAAACGGTAGATTTAAAACAGGTCCTTATTCCGCTCGGTCAATTACGTCGCATATGACGGGGATCCAGATGTACCGATTTACCTCTGCTGGAGGCTGTGGCTGTGAAGGATGACTTCATGATTTATCATAATCGTTTGGGGAAAACACTAGACCTGTGTTTCATATCCTTAATTATAATGAATTTTTGTAAAAACATCTATTTTTGAATTTGATTATTTTGAATTTTCTTTTGAATTTCCCATTTTTATTTTTTTTTGCAAGCGGAAATAAAGTTAAATATAAACTCTAATTAATAAAAGTACGAAACTAATTTTCATGTATTTTAATTCAAAATAACAATTTAGAAAAATTCATTAACAAAAATGCAATATAACAGATATGAAACACGGAAAATACAGCCTGCTGCGGGGGAACCACCTACCGCGCTCCAAACCTCCTCGATGACTTAATCTGTAAACGCAAGAACTAAGTTGCTTCTCCGTTTTCTCACCCACCGGACAAATCAATTTCTATATTTGCGCCCCCTCCTTCCAGGATTTCTGGGATCCGCCACTGAATTGAGGATGTGTGCGGTCGCCCTTACTCACAGCTTGACTTCCAACCACGCGCGCGGCACAGTATACAGGTGCCCGCGGTGCGGCCTCTGTGCTCGCATCCACGAAGGAGCAACACGGCACCGCACCTGACCAGCCAACAGCAACGCGTGAAATACTGCCAATAAAGTAGACATGATATCACTGGATACAGTTTATACGCGCCGCTGTGTCCTTACGAGGAGATTCCTCGTTTGTTACTGAAGTTAAGCTCATTTTATAAGTTTATAAGTACAAGCTCTAATGTTATATTCATTGCAGTTAGAGGTGTTTTTAAGAAAAGTGATGCAATTTAAATATTAATATGATTAATACGTTCGATTTTATTTGATGGGAAACCCAAATTACCTATTTAACCGGTGATTACCTATTATCTAAAAAAACGATTAAAAAAAACTATAAAGCTAACCTTATAGCTATAAAGCTATAACTTGGCTTTTTGTTGGCTACGTCAAATAGCCTTTCCGCTGTCGAAATTACGTCATTTTATGACAGAATATTTTCCTATTTCCTCCGAGTACCTAGTGATATTTCCTCTAGGATATATCCCGAATTTCAGCATATCTCAAATCACAATATTATCATTAGTGGTAGAGAGATTGGCCTTTTACTCTTTATTCCTTTTATTTCTAAGATGAGCAGCTTAAACTTGCATCGTATCTTCCACCTAAGAAATTCTCTTACTGAATTCTTTGCTGCGTTGCATCATGGGGAGGTTTCTTTACTAACCTCCTCCTCCTAAGTAAAACAACCCCTCCAGACTTGAAAACTCATTACACTTGAGAGGCGTTGTTTGCAGTGTCTGAAATTACTTACCTACCCCTACCACTGTGGCACAAGTGTTGTGCAATATGTACGCACACGACCGAAGAAAAGAAAGAAAGTAATTCAACCCTGATGTTTCAGTTCAAAATCTATCTATGTTTTATAAATAAATGTCTGATAACCACATTGTAACAATATATAGAGTATGTTTCTAATTTTTGCCATATATGCATAAGTAAATAAAGGTCAACTATAGGGCTATCCACATGTCTATATGGTCTACAAAGTCTATGGGGTTTATTTTAATAGTAATATAGAATATTACAGAAACAAAATATGACATATATATACCGACATTTAACCTACGAGGCCAGCGACGATTGATTCCCGAACCACCGTCAAGTATATTTCTGTCACTGCTTTCGAAAAGAATTTTTGGCTCTTTTACCGGGGTTACGAGCGGCGAGAGTCAGCTGGCAAAGTGTGTAACGGGACGTTTTTGGTGAGACGCTTGATCATCAGAAGTGCCTGTGCCCCTCCCGTGCCCCCCTCCAAAGTAAACCCCTACCCCCGCTTCCCAACACTTCCCCGCTTGTCCAATATGACTACATTGAATAGGATTTTTGTTATTATTATTGACGCTCTCTAGCGGATTGTAGCGAAACTAGTGCAAATACCGCTATAATCAGTACTTGGCACGCCCGATAGATGGCAGATGGAAGTGACCCGATAGAATTTTTCAGAAGGATCGCGAATGTTCTAGAATATTGCAATTGCTCTTTTATCGAGGTTACGCGGCGAGAGACCCGGCAAAAGGTGTAACGGAACTATAATTACAATATCACAATAAAATAAATTTGAATTCGTTAAGAGCTTCGCTCCTATCGAGTGTCCCAGGACATTTCTGTTTTTTTTAAGTCCAAACTGTGTATGTGCTGCTTAGCACAGACCGATCCCTCCAAATAGGCCCATATTTATTAATATAAAGAGTTGAGATCACGCTTGGATGAAGTCCAATCTTCATGACCGATGAAGTCAATTGTTGGAATATCGAATCTTTGTCTCTGAATGTTATATGAGGTAAGTGTTTCACGATGTTTTTGATAATATTCTCTTGATACACTTTCGCGCAGGTTTTATCAATTTTTCACTGAAACGCAGTTTGGTCCCGCCTAAGTAAGAGACCCCAGCCAAATCATCACTGATGATAAATAGTGCCTTGTTGTATTTTTATCCTATGGTGTTTTTTTTTGTCCGGGAAAACAATTTCTCAGTGATTGTTTTTACTAACGACCTGTTCAGAATATTATTCGGAGTTATGTTGTAGCCAACCAACCATCCGCCAGCCGACGTTGATCACCAGGGCATTTATTTTTAAAACTATTTTATAATGAATGATCGGAGGCTCATATTGGTGGAAGAAGTCGTAAAATAAAAGCCGTCAAGATGTTGGTAAAATATGAGCAATTATCAATATATGTATTATTCAAATCGCGCCGCTGCCAACGTTCATACTCGAGTAAACTGCATCCGATTTTAAAAAATCTTTTGGCAATCAATAGTTACGGCTAATGTGTAGAGCCTAACCTTCTGCCGCCCGAGGCGAGGAGCGAAAAGAACAGAACGAAAGCAAAAAAAGGCAAAACCACTCGGTGATCCAAGGCGGTCACCCATTCAAGTATTGACCGCGAGCGACGTTGCTTAACTTCGGTGATCGGACGAGAATTGGCGTATTCAAAGTGGTATGAACGTTGGCAGCGGCGCGATTTTAATAATACATATATTAATAATTGCTCATATTTTACCAACATCTTGACGGCTTTTATTTTACGACTTCTTCCACCAATATGAGCCTCTGATAATTCATTATAGAATAGTTTTAAGAATAAATGCCCTGGTGATCAACGTCGGCTGGCGGATGGTTGGTTGGCTAAAACATAACTCCGAATAATATTACTTTGGCCACCCACGTGACCAAGTCTTAAAATTCTGCGCGAAAAATGTTATTTTGCACGATAACTCGAGTGAACTGCGTCCGATTTAGACAAATCTTTCGGCAATCAATAGTCATGGACAATGCGCAGAGCCTAAACTTTCTACTGCCCGAGGTGAGGAGCGCTGTCTTCCGCTACCGAAGCAGTCACCGAGGCCCACTCGGACACCTCTTTTATGCGCAAACTCTAGAAAAAAGTCACATGGGGTTAGATCTGGTGAATACGGAGGGAGGAGAACGATAGTCTACCCCTGTATTAGGTAACGACCAGGACCTCATGCAGATACTATTTCAGTTAGACAAGGATAATTAATTACTATGCATTCGACGTTTATATATCAGTGCTTAAAGTATGCTAGAAATCACCTAACAGAAACTGTAACTAATGCTGACATTCACTTTCACCATACCCTTGCAGTTGCCTCACCAAAAGCGTCACATTACTATTTTTCGAGTTCACTCTCACCGCGCGTAACCCCGGTAAAAAAGCTCCGCTGCAAAAACATTAACGAGATGTTGATAGGCCACCCTTTCTATGATCTGACCGAAATCGAGGGCCATCATTATTCAAACATTGTACCCATTTAAATATTAGTTCATGTAAAAGTATTCATGTGTTCATTGAACTCGATTGCGATTTTTTATGAACTAAAATCAGAAATTAGTTCATGTGAATGGGACAGGGTAGTAGGTTAGAGTGGAATATGAAATGAAAGGTTGCAACTGTTCCGTATTAAAACTAACCACCGAAAAAAATACGACAAATCTGAGGCCACACCAAACGTGGCCAAATTTATTCGGGTGGCTATAAGTTCGGCAGGTAGTTTTGGTGCGGGAAAATCGACGATCTTTCATTTCATATTTCGCTCTAACATATTGCTCTGTCTCATTCGAATGAAGTAATTTCCAATATTAGTTCACGAAGAAACACATTCGGGATCATTGTCTGATTATATTGCTTTCATTAATATATTATATAATGCAACAGTAATTGAAAAAGAGCATATATAAAAGATGTTACTTATTGATTATATTGATTTTAAAAAAATATCGTTGATAATTTTAGTTACTATTTGGATTTTTTTCTAGATATTTTAGTTATTGATTTTTTAAAAAATATTTTGACATTTTATATGATCTAATTCTAACCATTCACGATGATTTTATTCAGTAATGATACTGAACTCTGCCCGGGCGGAGATGGCGCCGCGAACGTGTTTTGAAATTTCGCCGTGCACACAATACTCCCATGTTTCACGTCTTTGCGCTCGGCGACGTGCGTTGGGAATATTGTAAGAATATGGTTCCCCTTAGTAGAGGTTTGAAACCGTTATCTCTATCGAAGTTCGTGCTCAGTGCCTTCCCGAATTAAGCGAGGAATATTGTTCATTGGATAGTACAAGAGGATTTTGAAACTGCATCCGGTAGTTCGTTTTGCTATCCAATATACATATGTTCACATATCGCCGATTTTTCCTTGAACGTTTTAAACATCTTTGATGTTTTCATAAGTCGAGTCGTTGTAGATAACTTTATTTGTCAAATGCAAGCCAATACACAACTGCACTTGATTATACACTATTATTATATAGTATTACATCATTTACAGGTTTCAGAGACCGAGTTATATTTGGGGTCGGCTTGGAGATCGTTTCTATATCGAATTTAGTCAGCATTTTACTTATTCGATCATTCATGCCCTTGGCGTATGGTAAGAATGCTTAGTTACTGAGTTATACAAGATATATAACGTCGTAAACGGCTACGTGTCGTACGTTGTATATTTTGGGAACATTTCACCACCCACACTGTTCAAATTCACAGAGTAAACTGTCGAAAAGGGATAAACTTATTTTCTAATTCCCTCCACGGGTACCCGCGATAAATTAAATTGCATCGGTTGGAAATATAGACGTATCTACCAAATTCTATGGTTTTATCGATGACAGCTCCCGCCAGCTTCTTGGCGATAAATTCATTACGAATTACTGCCAACATCAGGGTAGAAGCCGCTGAAGTAACTTCGAATCCGTGACCAGACGGGAGGATGAAGAAATCCATCCAAATCTGGTAGCTGATGGCGGAGTTGGGTTCGTGGACCGACAAGTCCTGGCGTTCGTCTCAGGGATCACAAGACGATAAAGTTCGTTAAACCGTCCCGGGGTGGCCGAGTGTGTGTATGGCTCGTGTATGTACAGAAAGACCGAGCGGTGGCTACGAAGGTAGCAAAATGCGCGAGGTTTTGCTTCACGATACTTCCCCGACATCACGTCTCACCTCCTCAAAGTTTCTATGTCGAATAAGGGATAAAGGCGACAGGTCCACTCTGCGACCCATATTTCAAGATAATGCGGTCTGAAAAACCGAGTCATCTGTACGAAATGATGATATGGCCGCATAATCACCAGAAGTTCAGAAGTCCTTATTGCAACTACGCCAGCTTAAATTTTGTCGACTATACACGCAAAAGCCTAGAAGCGGAGACACGTCTCTCCATCTCAATCTGATGTTAGACATCACATCAGTGCATCTCCATCTCAATCTGATGTTAGACATCACATCAGTGCATTCTCTTTCACGTTCAATCAATTGCCAATTTCCAATACTCGTATTATTATCAACTCTGGCCCAATAATATTAATACTTCGGCCACCCTTGAAATCCTGCGCGAAAAATATTAGTATGCACGATAACTCGAGTAAACTAAGTCCGATTAAAAAAACTTTCACTAATCGATAGTCATCGCTAATGTGCAGAGCCCAGTTGATTTTGGGGCTTGTACTATCTACGGTTTGTTTTTTATCGTAATAAATAAAATACAATTAATTTAGGTGTAATCATTGAGCGCGCGGTTTGATTATCAAGGCATTATGCACGGCGAAGAGGTGCGCTGGGCGCTGCCTGCAGTGCGCGTGTGAGCGAGATTCTGTTATATATTGTGCCTTCAACTACCGGGATCTATCAGGAACGTATACGTCTCGTGCGCCAAAGTACTCACGCCGAGGCTGTCCCATTAGAATGTGCGTATAGATGGCGCTATAGCGGCATTTGACATTTGACATTTGCTAGTGACATTTAATTTTGGCGAAGAAGTAAATTGTTGTTCGTTTTAATATGACAACTGATTTCCAATCTTTTGTTGTGAAGATGTGCACATACAATCGCGCCGCTTCTATGTATACCGGCAGGATGTGATAGTATGGGACATTAGAAGCAATAAAGCAGTGCAAAACTGAAGGGTGCAAAACATTCGAGATCTCTGAGATACAAAAATTAATAACTGAAAAAAAAATAACACCGGGAAAGAATAACTGATATACATTCAGACTCCGCTCATAGGAAGTCGAAGTGTTTGTTTGTAGTGAATACAATCTTGCTTTCGTCCTATTGTATTTGGAACCTATTTTTAATATAACTTGTAAAATTTCGGCATATATCGAATGCCACCAAGCTTTCTTGTAAGTGATTAGAAAATTAGCCGATAGATGGCGACGAAAATTACTTGCGCCAGTGAATGCATTAGGAGCTCATAAGATTCGAGGTTGATAGCTGATGCATAAATAGAGTTGTTCTATGTTCACTCTCGCGGATGTGAGCGCCTGATCACCGCGTACTAACTAGACTTCATATTAATGTCATCAAAGCTGCGGTTCGGTGGAGTATTTTGCGGATAATTAAAATGGAGGAATTTATTGAATCGATACGTCAGTTCTCGATTTTATGAAATACGTCGTTTGGTCCAACACGCCGCTGAGAGAGCATAAAAACCTAGTTTTGATTATATGGTATTTTTATACTCATCAATATTTAAAAAAAATGACCACCAATAAAAATCACGATAATTACCAAAAGAAAAATTATATTCGCAGACTTCTGTCATATGCCGACGTTTGACAAACCCTTGGGTTCTCCCCCTGCCAAGTCATATATTGAAAGTATGTTGCTCTATAAAACTTTTCTAGGGCAGCATATAATTCACCCACTAGTTTGGATGTCTAACTGTGGATATTGAGTGCTAGAAGCGGATTTGTGAAGATAAACATATGTTGGCCATGATGATGATGATACACGGAGTAAAAATTAAAAAATATTACAAAACCTAAGTTCATAAAAATAAACATTTAAAAGATTATTCGTTAAACAAGAGATAATATTTCCACGGCCTGTATAACGTCGTAAAATGCTATTAGTTTAACCTGATTAAGCGATTTTTATTATCTGATAAAATCTATCATTTTTATTGAAATATATATATAATATAATAAGAGAGCAAGGATATTTTTAAGAATAATATATATAGCCATGGTTCCATTTCGACCATTATTTAGCGAAAATGAGATTAACAACTGAAAAAGGTCGCAAACAGTTTTTGTTTTTGATTTCTGGTTTACTACTTGTATATGTATTACTGGCGTACTTCCGGGGCGATATAAGTGTAGTGCTCCAGGAAGCATCAAGTAAACTTAAAAATAAAGAACGTGAAGCATATAAAGACAACGAGAAAAATGTAGCAATCGCGAAAAGGACAGAAACTAAATACGAAGAAGTAAAAAAGGAGATGAAATCGCGTAAAGTAACTATACTGCTGTGGACCACATTCTTCGATGACGATAGTTTTATGTTTGGAGTGGACGAGAAGCCCTTCACTGGTGAAAACCGATGCGCTGTCGACAATTGCCTCGTTACGAACAACCGTAAGCTGATGAATATTGAAGATTTCGATGCAGTTGTGTTCCATTTGTGGGGTAATAGCATATTGGGGGGTGTATTGAAACCGCCAAAACGTAACCTTAATCAGTATTATGTCTTTGCTTCCTTGGGTAATTCAGAGTATTACCCAATGATAGATGTCCCCCCAGGTTTTTTCAACTGGACCCTTACATATAGGCCTGATTCCGACTTTCAATGGCCTTATTACCGGATTGTTGACAAGAAAAACTCTAGGAATATAGTAGCGCCGTCGGAAAAACCTCAATGGGTTGATTTCTCCGATAAACCCGTTGATAAAGAAAAAAATGTGCCAACTCTAAAGACAAAGAATAAAAAAGTCGCTTGGTTTGTATCTCGCTGCGAAACGAAGAACAGTAGAGAAACATACACAAAAGAATTGGAAAAATACACAGACATCAATATCTACGGAAAATGTGGACCTTTAAAGTGCGAAAGAAATGATTTGAACAGTGACCCTTGCCATAAAATGTTAAAAGACGAGTACTACTTTTACCTCGCGTTCGAAAGTGCTGATTGTCATGATTATGTGTCTGAAAACGCATTATATCCTCTACAATATGATACCATACCGATTGTATACGGCGGCGCTAACTATACCCGATACCTCCCGCCACATTCATATATAAACGCAAAAGACTACACACCGAAACAACTGGCAGAATTAATGGACAAAATAATGAAAAATCATACCGAATATGCCCAGTACTTTTGGTGGAAGGAGCATTACGTATTTTACAATATTGGAACTCCCAGATTGAAAGCCGAGCCGTACCTACATCCGTTCTGCGAAATGTGCGAAGCTTTGCAGAATCCCAATTTACCAGGGAAACAATATGGTAACATAAAGGACTGGTGGATTGGTACCGAAGCAAATCCCGTCTGTATCCAATCATGAATGAGTTCTATTTAATACAGTGGATGGCCGTATTAATAGGGACACTGTGAATTTTGGTACTAATTTGCACATTACAAAAATGTTAAACTCTTAAACAATGTTTATATTTTTGTGATAAAATTCATAGAGTTAAGGTATTTCGTAGTAAGATAAAAAATAAATAATTTCAGACCTCTCAATCATATGAATTGGAACTTATCGGGTAAAACAGTGCAATTTTCAATATTTCTGCGAAATTATTTTTTTTGTCGCACGGAGAGAATGATCACGGTAAGATCCTATTCTCATAAACACAATATCAATAAACCACAATATATTGTAAATGTCTATTTATTTTGACTTTTGTTCCAATATGTTCATGTAATTTTGTTTTTCGTTATTTAAATATTGTCAATAATATTTGGCGAAAATAATTTTTATGCGTTATTATTTTGAGAAAAGCGCAGATAAAAATATTTTAGTGTTTCGTAGTTTCAAGAATTT
>JAOPUG010000036.1:24851976-24863491 GCA_027564375.1 Micropterix facetella | reverse complement strand
TTTTTTCTCAAGAAAACCTAAATTTTTAAAAATTCTGCCATAGATATATACTTTATAGCTATTGTTAAAATGCCTTACAATTTTTTTTGAGCTTCTTGGTCCTGATGTTTACTGACTTGGTGTGAGCGATGTTTCAAAAAATACTCTAAAATGAAAATTTACTATATAGCTCACAGATTTTTTTTCTCAATTTTCCAATTCTTTTCAAAAAAAATTTTGTAGCTTTTCACTTAAGAGTTATGGTACCTTGAGTTATGATATTTTTTATCAGTTAATTCACTACAACGGTTCAAACATAGCCAAAAAAATTAATCGTCGAAAGTTACATACATAGTCACCCTAACTAAACATACTTAAAATATCAGTAGCAATATTTGAACTATACAGAATATGACACTAAATAAAAAAAACATTTTATAATATATAGAGACCTTCTGAAAGCCACTCGGAACGGTCGGGTCCCAAGTTGGGTTCGGGTCGTATTTTTTATACAGTTACCTGAAGTCGTAAGCTTTATACAGTTACATAGGGCCGCTCCTCATCATACATGAGCAAGTTAAATACTGGAAGTGTCGTGCCAGTGATATATGTATTATCACACCTCTGAATGTGACGCCATGTAATTAAAAGTGTGCGTCGCGGCCTTGCGAATTAGCGGCACTTGGACCTTGTGGGCGATGAGAAGCTGTTGTCCACTCTCAATATAGATAAGCTTTGTTGATTATATTATTATGAAATATGGTAGTCAGGTCATTTTGTTTTGTTTTTGTTTTGTCTCGCTAATGTCTATAACATTATCTGTGATAAAGTAGGTACCTAGTATTATGTTTATTTTTCAATATATCTGAGATAAAACGGTTCACTTGAGCATGACACGGCGGTATAAATATACAAGGATGTGAACCACGTTAATGGTAAATGATGAGAAGAATTTCCCAAAAATTAACATAATGGGGACGCCTGCACTAGGTTTGGTTACAAAATCCCATACGGCCATCACGTGTCGTCATTCGACAATACAGCAAATATGCTGAATATGGGACAGAGGAGGCAACTAAATCTAGCATTATATGTTCTCAAGATTGTACTGTTTGATAAACCACGATATCTATATTCGTAGATAGCATGGTCACGTTTTCGGCACGAGCACTCCACGCGAACCTAACAATGTCGTGAATTTTGGGAATAAAAATATTAAGTAGATATTAATATTTAAACGAAAAATAAAACTGGATCAATTGAAAAGGAACACCTGCCATAAGAAGAGGAGATACTTTGCGAGAAAGCCAATTATACGAACTGGAAGAAAATGGATCGGAGGATAGTCACACTCCACAAAGGGGCGACTGAAATGACTGAGAAATGGAAAATCATCACCTTTTGTAGCGAAAAAAATAAGTGATCTGCAGTGTGTAATTTCGTGGTGGTGTTATTTTTTGTATAATTTAGAGTCATCACATTTATTATCTGCAGAAATAAAGTATTCGGAATGAAAGCAAAAGGTGGGGTAAATCTGAAACCTACTACGACGTAACCATGGAAGAATCGGAAGAACTGGTACAGTTAAGGAAAGACTATACAAGAAAACTACAGCTATTTATCATCTGGCTATTCTGAAAGAAAGTGGTTCGAAGACCATGATGCTCAAAAGCGGAAAAGACTAAGAAAAGAAGAGACAAGATATTCAAAAGCGGAAGAGACTAATAAAAGAAGAATATTATTTTGCTTGTTAATTCCTACCTCAACCATATTTCCGTTATTGGATTTATATTGCTTAATGCCTGTCGATTATTCTCATATCGCCACAATTCATGCAGTGGAGCCGGTGTTCCTAACCTGGTATACCGATGGATCTGGTCAAGGTGACAGCTGGTTAAAGCAGTACGATCTAATCTGATCTAATAATAATAATATAATGTGTGTTACTTTTGTAGAAAAAATACTTAATTTCAGTTTATACTTTTTAAGTAGGTTATACCACTCGGTTTTTTTTTTGTAAAACTGCTTCTATTGAATAATAGGGTCGACTTGTTTTCTCTGTTTCTTGGCAGATACTAGATATAGTTACTATTTTGCCTGTAACTCTTGACTCCAATTAATATCCAAACCGTCGCAGGTCTCGCAGTTATTTTTGAGGTATCGCCTCTGCAGCTCCTTTAGGTAGCTTACATACGTCGAGTTAGTGCAAGATCTAGTGCGACAATAACACTGACTTATCGGCAAGTGAGTGGGCTCACTTCGACTCACGTGCCAGCTAGCCCTACATATTACTTGCCACCACTAACTTAGCACTAATACTAGCACCATCAGAATACATATTGCTAAATAACTGGATGGATGTCCTGAAAATATCTCGGACCGTGTTATACCACTAAATTTAATTTAATTTATTAGTAACTTTCAATAATTACAATCCAGCAGGCTACTACAGACAAAAATAACGAATTACTGTCAAAAATATTCGTAGCTGTCCATAATAAACAAAACTTAGCTACCTGAATAGGTTCTTAAATAATTTAATTTATATTATTACCTAGAAATTATAATTTAAAATAATCTATATTATAATAATTTAATTCAAAGCTAGTCAATGTTTAATGAAAACTATATATAAATAATAAAATAAATATTACAAGAAAGCTAAGATAAGGGTAAATAATTCATAAAATGTAGAGTTAGAAAAATTAAAAGTAAATAAATAAACTTAGCGCAACCATGATGGAGTTCACCTTGATAAAAGATTCCGTCCATCTGTCCGCTAATTGCGTCGATTCTTGGAAAATGACAATATTTGAACTTAATAAGTGTTATACGCCAACGATGGATAAGGATAAAGATACTAAAGGCCATTTCTACTTTTAGTTGAATTCAATGCGCGGATTGGCTGCGACTACGAAGCGTGGTCTTAGGAAAACACAGGATTGGCAACAGGAAGAGCAATGGTTAACTGCTGCTCAAGCGTGTGTACTAAATCCCTTCTGGCTTTTGTGAAACATTCTTCCGGTTACCATCTAAATACAAGGCTATCTGGATGCATTCGAGGTCGAAACATTGACACCTAATAGACTATTCAATAGGTCGTCAAAAACAACATACACAGTACATGATTACGACAAATCGAATTCATGCCAATATATACCTCTCCAAAGTCAGTTTAATTTTAATCCAAAAGTTATTTGTACATTTGGCGTTTCAACTCTTTAATAACCTTCCAAAATCAATGCAAGATTTCGAACCAAAAATATTTCTACTGAAGTTTAATATTGACTCATTACACAAGCTATTTATAGACTAGTAGACTCAGTAGACTCGATATCGAAAACGTATTAGATTATCTTTAATACTCATTAAAATAAATAATGTCATATCTATATAACTACATATAAACCTACCGATATAAGCATAGGTAAAATTATATGTAAATAACCAAGCCCTCGGAAAATCTCGAAACATTATTATCTTATGATATATAATATTATAGGAATAATTTGGCAATGTTTGATTACTTATTTTCACAACGTTATATACTCGATTTACCTATTATAAGTATTTGATTATTGAGAATTTATCTTTTATTGGTTATATTGGTTATTTTTCTATATTTGCTGCACTAATTTTTGTCTTGTAATCTCTTATTTTTCGATTACATAAATAATATTATGATTATGAGCCTTTTTTGAACATGAGATATTTTTTTTTTAAATGTTCCTCTTACGATTACATTCCGATATGTAAGAAATTGCCTAATGAGCTTCCTAAAAATTAAGAAAATAATGGTGAAAGAATTATGTCGTTTCGGGTTGGCGTTTTACTTTTGATCACTCTTCAAGCAGCATAAACGTATATTCACCATATCGAAACCAGCTGGGAGCCACCAGTTTATTATAATTATTGGGTCAGTGCAGGCCGACCAATCATCGTTCCGTATAGTTCGATGACAGTGGACTGTTGTTTTGTGTCATCTGTCATAATGCCACCGATTCGTATTGTCATCGGCCCATTGTTTTATTTACGGTCTCGGCCTCTGCGTAAATGTTGACCGCATTTGTAATATTTATTTTGCACTTTTAATTTGTTTTCATATTGACCTTGTTTTGGGAGAAACCTTCCATAGAAACATTTGTTATCTCTTACTTAGGCCATATTGAAAGTTTCTGGATTCTGATAAAGTAAAAGACATAATGTTTATATTGTATTCACGTTTTTTTTCAAAGTATTCTCCCTGCCAATTTATACACTTTTTCTTTCTTTGAAACCATTGGGAAAAGCAGTTGGCCCAGTCTTCTTTATAGGTCTTCTCTTCGCTTCTGAGGTCCTGAACTGTATACCTCGAAGTTTATCCAACAAAAGAAATCTCAGAGTGCAAGGTCCGTACTTTATGGGAGATGCTATTTTGGTTCCTAACCATTCCGTGTAGCTTGGGCTATATTGGCCGTAATATCAACTTAGTCGGCTCAACTCGCGGGGCAGCGGGAGCCTCCTCGAAGAAGGACCAACCTGGTGAACCCGCTGTGCGGTGGATCTGGGGCTTTATGGGGCATGTGCACCTCGGGCCATATGACCATCTTGTTTACATCGGTAGGTCCGACTCACGGCTCACCTCTTATCCGGCTGCCTCCCCGCAGAGGGCCTAATGCGGTGAAGCCCGCTTTGCGGTCAGACCTGGGTAACACCTCGGACGGCCATGGACGTTGATGTATTGGTTGGTTTACCGGCCTTGCTCAACTGACGAATAGCCGGGAGGGGGGGGGGGTTGGAAGCGTAATGCTACCTCAGGTAGCAGGGGTAGTTAGGTCACTTAAGCTATCTACCCTTAGAAACGATTCGTTGGCCACCCGATCCTGGGTGTCAAGCCGAGTAAACAACGCCTCGGATCCTCGATAATTCCAGGGAGGAATTGGCGCTTACTTACGGTAGAAGACCGCATAAGCGACCAGACGGTAAGTCGGAGAAATCTGACCAACTCTGGGAGTTAGGGAGTGAGGCTGGCCCGCCGGGTAGCTTGATGCCGGTGTCTCGCTATTGGGCGTTGATTTCTAACGGGTTGTGGCATAGTTGGATAGTGGATTTGTGCCGTCCAAATTTCTTGTGCTCATCTCGGGGCGGTATAGCGATAAAGTTTGTTGAACGTCTCTGGATGATGGGTTCGCCCGAGCAATGTCTTAAATCCATAAATGTGCGGTGGATCTGGGGACGGAATTCGGGCGGAACTAGACGGCTGACTCACAGGACGGGAAAACCGGCCGTGTTAATCGACTGAGACCCATAGGGGTATGGGAACGTATGTTCTCTAAGGGGGTAGGTGTCGACCTAACGTCGCCAACCTTTAGAAACGAACCGATGGCCACCCAATCTCGGGTGGCCTTCCGAGTAAAGGACGCCGGGTCCGCGATATTCAGTGGTACGGAATGACGCGTTATCGCGATTGGTAGAGGTTGCGCAAGCGACTTCGAGTCCGCGACCAGACGGGAGGTCGGAGAAATCTGACCAAATCTGGGAGTAAGGGCGCGATGGACGCCACACTGGGCTTGAAAATTCCCAGTGCTCGCGTTAGGGGTCGGACTCTCGCGGACTGAGGTGGATCTTGGTACGTAGATTCGTCTTCGCCCCTTTAAGTTTCTTTGTTTCACTTCGGGGTGATTGATATAACGAACTGATAGGTGAGACGCTCCGGGGTGGCCGGGTTTTCCCGTAGCAGTTGACAAATCTTAACTGTATGGATTATGCGTTATTATTTCCACGTTTGAGGTCTTTAAAAACGCCATTGTCATCTTAGCGGAGTGGGAGGATGTATTGTCTTGATGGAGGACTACTCTGTTGCGAGGGCGCTTTTCACGAAAATTTTCTAAAATACTGGGCAAGCAAATGTTGATGTACGAATCTGCAATGACTGTTCTTTGGTTTTCAAGTGAAATTGTCATGTAATGTGCCGTCTTGCTAAAAAAAGAAGCGCCCATCATTTTACTAGGGCTTCGTCCTTTCTTGACTTTTGTCGGCAAATCCTTCAAAGGAAAGACCCGCTTCCCCGATTGGGTTTATCTTTCAGATTCGTAACAGTACATCCAGCTTTCGTCTTTTTTACGATATCATGTACTGCTAATGATTGCCTTTCGTCGCATTTTTTTATCATTTTATCACACTCTACAGGCTGTCATTTTTAAACTTCCGTTAACTCATGTGGTATCCATCTCGAACAAAGCTTCCGAACTTTCAAAAGAGTTCCATTGTCAAAAATAGGAATTATTTTTTAATATCATTAACGCAAGTGGCCAGTTCCAGAAACTTTTTAATTGCCCCAGGTATTTGAGAAAGTTGCTAGTAGCCAGGTTTTTTTAATCTTTCAATTTCATATCTTTTAATTGCGATAATCGATTATTTGACTAAATTATTTTGACACAGTAATGTAGGGTAGGCTTTAATATTTTCATTCATAATAGTTTGCTAAATATTCACTGAAAAATAACATTGCAGTTAAATAAAAACTAACAACACATTTTTTCCCAAATATATTTCAAAACCTCATTAATCTAAAAAAAAAAACAAATCGACCTGCAGGTAATAGGTTTGTTTTTGTCGTAGTTTATGCTGACAGAGTTTGATCGTATTGGGAAAGTACAGACTGTATACAGATGTCCGAATACAGGTAATATTTATGAAATGGGTTGCAAAGAAACATTTGTAGGTTTGATTTCCTATTAATCTTTATGTAAAGATTAAGTTAAAGTTCTCTTTTGATTTTCGGCATAATAGAATATTTTAATATGCAGGATGTCAAAAGTGAAGAAGTTAAAAGAACTCATATCTTTGACTTTCGGACCATTACAAAGGCTAAGTGAGCAGCACCACCGTTTAGCATGCCAGCTTCCCCCTAAAGATGATATTGGCAGGCGAGGCGGTTATTATTAATAAAGTAGCAATTTGTGCATTACAATTACGTATGCTTATTAAGTTTCCCGCGCACTCACGCATGGAGCATTTAGCCCTAATAACGCGCACTTACGAAATCAGGACCAATTTAGTGAGTTGGCCTTAAGCAGCCTTACGCCCGGAAACACGCGAAACTGCCAAATGAAACCAGCCAAGGAAATAAGATAAAACCTCAGAATTTAGATCTACCGAGAAATCAATACAATCAACGAATAATCAGATGATTCAACGATTATTCGCTGCGGCGCATAAACTGCATAACTTCACACCGCCTAATTTATTCATTTCTACATCTTTTTTAAACATTTGTCGGAAATTCTAAAACTACAAAACTAATGTTTATTTAATTTTGCATACAGGTACATCTACGATAAGTGGTTCTCAAATAAACCGCAAACGATAACTAGTAGGTATAGTACCTATGTATATTTTTCAATACTCAGGCATTGGACTGGGCGTTGTTTGTATGGAAGCTTATTATATTCTGCGCTTGATATATTCACTGATCGAAAGATCCCCCTCCTCTCATCAGGAAAGATCATAACAGTTTTTCGGTATCAGGGGTGCATGCGACGCAAGGAGCTCTGTTCTCTCGCTATTCCATACTGTGTGAATAAAAGGTCATATTTAGAATGAACACTGTTCATCGACAGCCATTGAATCTCATTTGCGCTGCATAGCTCTGTCCCTCTTTCTCTGTCGCTCCTGGCGCTGTGGCGCTTTTTTACCCCTACTTTTCGCATATTCTGCTAATACATGGAAAATATTGCGAGGTCTGGTTTCGAGGGGGGCGGAGGTCGCCAAATAAGGCATATATCTATGCAATAAATCTTTTATTAAAAAAATAATTTTAGGTTATAATCAATTGTCACGTATTTGTTATGTATATTAATTAATATAAGTTTGGTTACATTGTATTACTTATAAGGAGAAAAATAAGAAGTGGTTTGACTGACTACAGTAATGGCCGAACAAGGACACGGTTCCAACAAGTGTGTCACCATGATCGATAATATATTACGATAATGGTTTATGACCGTTCCTGGAATGTAAAACGTAGTTGCCGACGTTGCAAATCTGCCAGTATTATACACACTAAAATTCTTAACGAAACTGACTGTCTTTATGTTCGAAACTTCGTAGTTGTAGTGCAGTGAGATACGTCCCGCCAATAGAACGTTAGGACATTGGAATAGAACATTGAGAACGGCTTGTTCAGTGAATGCGTGAACGCGGTATAATATTCTACATATAGAGCGAGAAAACTCGAAAAAATATTTATCCTTTTGTTGGCTAAAACGTCATTTTAATGGAATCTCCTTGATCGTGGTGGAAAAAGGGACATAATTGGTATTATTACATCATTTTCGGCTGTAGAGCTTTAGGTTTGGACATTTCCACTAATGTGAAGATATAAAAAGTGATGATTTGTGCGTCAATAAGTCAAATTTCTAGCTCTGCTACTTTTTATGACTATATTTTTTTTGTTTCTATAACGTTTTCGGTGATAAGAAAAAAAAATTGTTTATTAACATAGTGAGTGACATATTTAGGATTGTGTGACTTTTGACGATTGGCGATTTAAAAAAAAATAGAATTGCATCGTGAATTACGTATAAAGTGACACATCGATAAATAAAAAGTGACACATATATATGTTTTAAGTGGTACTTTTAGGGAAATTTGTTATAACTTTTATTATGGAACGTTTAAGAGAGAAGTAATATAAATAGCTTACCATTTTACATCTCTTAACTCGACAGTGCAAAGATCGCCTGACAAAAATGTTATAACGTCTACGGTGTTATAAAAAGCTACTCTCATTCTCAACATATTCTATATATTACTTGTACTGAAAAAGCCACATCTGAACAGTGATTTGAAATTTTTGCCAAAAATTAAAATGGCTTTACTGGAAAATTTATGTTTTTCGAAATCTGTCGCCTTTGAAGCGGGGTGTGATATACTCGTATTAATTTCGCAATTGTAAGCAACGAGGATTTTCCTCAGTCCTCAATACTCCTCAAGAACACTTTAGGAATGTAATCAAGTTTACGCGGGTATTAATCTAAAATGAATGTTAAGTTCGCCGACAAGCGTTTATATTGATATGCATTTAGCGTGACCTGTTGACTTTTTGCAATAAATCGCTTTGTCTATCCGTGGCGCGATCACTTTCATCAACGTCGAAAACGTCTCGATCGCGACCGCCGCCGAAGAGAAAGAACGAAGGCGGAGATGTTGCCAACCGTTACATTAATAAATAATGCAACGTACCTTGGACTAAAGTTCCTATAAGAATATATCGAAGAAAGAGCCTTTTCCGTATAATTCCACCCTTTTCGGCTCGTCCGTAGTATTACTTAGGACGGGCCATATAGTCTGATGCACGATGTGCGTTTGTTTGTTTGTTTGTTCGTCCGACGACTTCCCGTGGTCCGATCTTATCCGAATTTGGTATGCAACCTCCCTGGGTGACTCTAAGCACCACCAGATGGCAACAAATTTGATCCGAGTCCCGCAGGTGATGCTGTAGGTGCATCCCGGTTTACTCGGCCTGGAGGAGGATTTGACCAATAGGTAGAGCAAGCATAGCGTATATGGGTATATTTGGAATCGTGGAGACAAGAGAAATTTGTTGGAATAGGTTTTATGCCATTTTGGATAACTTTGGAAGACTATACTCGGGCGAACCCGTCACTCAGAGGCGTTTCAATGAACTTTATCGTTATATCGCCCCAAGATAAAACGTACACAATTCGGACAATACATATCCACAATACAGCTACGCCACTGCTAGTGAGAGTTCAACTCCTCACCGCAAGGCACTGGGATTTTAAAGCCCAGTGGGACATCCTCGCGCCCTCACTTTCAGATGTGGTCAGATTTCTCTGACCTTCCGTCTGGTAACAGGTTTGAAGTCGCTTGCGCGGTCTTCTACCTTAAGTAAGCTGCAATTCCTCACTGGAATATGTCGCGAATCCATATTGCACTCGGGATCCACGACAGTTTATCGCATTGACTCGAACCCAAGATCCTCAATCGGTATAGGGCATGAGACTTAATTTGTTCGCATATGTTACCGAAGTTCAGCAGCGTTGGGCACGGTCAGTACCTGGATGGTTGACCGCATGAGTGTCTGATCGCATGATGTTATAAAAATGACAGCCTAGAAGATGTTGTCGCTAGGCAACAAGGTGGGTTCCACGATAAGTGGTAAAGACATGAAAAAAAATATTTAGATGTGGCTCAATGTACATCAGTTGAAATGGCTAATTGGTTCGAATTTTGGCAGATCTTCAGTGTGATTTTTGAGTCGTCAAGAGTGATTGAGAGTCCCTGTTCGTTGCCCATCCTTACATAATCTTTTCTCATCATCCAACTCTACCTCATACTACATTGCCTCTGTTAGGTATATCCTTTACCCAGGAGGGAGGAGCTCAGGGTTCGAAGTAAGAGACGCACATGGGTTGGCAAGCTGGACTCTCTACCCAATTACCAGTAAGTAATATCTTTTAATTGCTTCTAGAATTACTTGCCAAATTAAATACAACTAAATCTAATAGCTAAGAGTCGGTGGTTCCGCCGTTTTGTGAACCAAAAGGCTTTCGTTCCCACATATTATCATGGACTCCGGCGGAAATTGGGTAAATCTGACCGAGGAGGCAAACTTTCTTCACTTTTTTACGAGTGAATAACAGTCGATTGTAGACTAAATGCCTTCAAGAATGCTTTTCACTGTCTCTTCGAGATGATAGTTTCTAAAAGTTATCCAAATTCCGAGAAAAGTGGAAATCTAGTGGAGCAAGTTCTGGCGAGTACGGTGGGTATGGTTGTCATAACAACCATATGCATTAAATACAGTGGTTGAATCCAGGAGATGAAGCTAGAAAATATCGAAAACACACGAGCAGTCAGAAGAATGTCATGGTGACGGTGCCGGTGTTATCCATTAGAGTGTCTTGTGGACTGGCACTAAAGTTGTCGCAAATGTGTACTGTTAACTGAGATTTTTAAAGCAAACAGTCCCAAAGGTGTATTCACATCCGGAGACTTTTCGTCACGTAGAGTATTCGTCAGACCTTTCTCCAACAGATTTGTACTTTTTTCGGAATTTGAATATTTTTGTACAGGGGAAATAATTCAATTCTGAAAACCAATGTAAAACGCATTTACCTAGCTTCCAATCAAATGAAATAATTTCATTTTCGAGATAATAGGGGTGAACGTTTCGATTAATTAAATTTTTCTTGTTTTTTTGTATGCTTTAGAACCTTAACTTCAGAGGCAAGGACTTGTATGTATGCTTTAGAACCTTAACTTCAGAGGCAAGAACTTTAACAAGAAGATGAAGAAGTGGACAAAACTGTTTAGGGCGCCGATGTATGTAAAAAAATGTCATACAAATCTCATAAAAATATTATTTACAAATGTGCCGAACGAAGACGGCTCGGCGAATTTGTATAAGAAAATTAATAGAAACGTGTTGTAGAAAATAATAATTTTATAATACATTAATATTTTATTTGAAAAAAAATTATTGATAATAACGCAAGTTAGTGCAAAAAAAATATGCAATAATAAGTAA
>JAOPUG010000036.1:24676633-24691995 GCA_027564375.1 Micropterix facetella | reverse complement strand
ATCATTAATATCAGGGAATATCAAGCTTTTGGTTTTAATTTCTTGGGTAACTTATATTGATCGCTGCTTCCTTATGTCACATTTTAAAAATTTAAAAAAACAAGATTTCCAAATATCAATGAGGAATTTTTCAGTCATCTAGTTTATAGAAAACGGCATATGCCGAATATTAGTCAAATAATCCATGTTTCATTGTTACTTCGCTTGAATTAAGAACTAATCGAGTGATTTTATTTTTAAACTACACTAATGAGATATTTATAGGGACAAATAATTTATTCTAGAACTCTCCCTATATTCATGTATGAATATATTATTGGACAAGGAAATCTGGTTATAATATTCACCATCATAAAATGTGCGATATAAGGTCTTCAATACCACAAGGTATATTTTTAGCCACTTATGCGACATCATGATAATACGCCTTGTTAAAAATTTTAGGAAGTTGATCATCAGTTCTCATGTATTTTATTTTGTTTACTGCTTTGTAAACATATTTGGCCATAGAGCATCGTAATATTTTGTAATTATAAAAAAATTAAAATGAGACCTACAATAAAATATATAAAACATAAAATAATGTTGTTTAGTAAAACATCAGTGTGACTGTTGCGGCTTATTCACTTTGTAGAATTCCTCGGCGCCACTTAGCTTATCCAAAGGCGATTTGACACAGATTCCAAGCGTCTTCCACCGATGGAAGCGACGCTTTTTACATGCGGAAACCCGTTAACGTCAACTGCTACAAGAGAAGACATTTTAGAATACTTTCGCTAATAGAAAACGGCACCAAATTATATAAATGTGTAATAAACCTCGGAAATAAGCAATTTACAACACGCTGTATAAAAGTTCAGATCGCTCATCGCTAAATGTAGAAGGGAACGATTACTTTTATTTTAAAAAATATAGGATACTGAAAAACAGTGTATATAATGAAAAATATTCTTATGTAACCTTGTTAGTAAAAATCTCACAATTAGATATTGCTTTATTCTTTTATTTACCATAGTTCAAAATTGAATCATGGTGATGCATATGACGTAACCATTTTTTGATTTTAAAGATTTTACGATTTTACAGTAAACACAAAATTGTTACTCTTAACGTTAGTGAAATGTTTTCGAAGTAAGCCTAGTATTTAGAGCCCTGTTAAAAAGGAAAGTATCATGTTATTTTACCTACTTATTATTCATCAATATCCAATAGTATCCTTTATGATACGGCTACTGATAGAAATAACAGGAGTTGCTTTCATAATCGCTGCGAAAACCACATTTTTTTGAAATCGTTACCTTTATTTGGTACTGTTCGTCAAATCTGGGTTACTGATATCAAAACGACCTCTTTTTGCGATAGAATATAATGGAATAGTTTATTGAAAACTGTAAGTAGGTCGTACAAAATCGATACGTAATACATACAATCTGCTACATAGTTTACATATAAAGTGTATAACATATTCTATAATTACTTATACTTTCACGTATACTTTCACATAGAAGTATTGGTGCTATATCACTAAAACGTAATAGGTACTCACCAAAATAGTTTTTTAAAAATTATATCGAGAAAATCACAGTTAATAAATTAAATTTACAATGTTATCACAGAGTCGATTAAAAAAAAATAAAATCTACTATAAATGTCTACAAATAAGAAGGTAACAATAACCTATTGATTGATAACTGTGTAGGCTGAACAAAAGAAGTAAATTCAAAACATAAGCAAACTTAATAAACTATGAATGTTTATACATATTAATAAGAATAATACATAAAATCACAACTAATACCTAGAGATTATTAAAGTAAATTTCCGACGCGTGATATTATGTAAATTGTCAATTTGAATTTGTATTAAAATGTCACCGTGTAATGATTAAATTATCTACGATTTGTAAGAAAATAAAGAGAGAATTAAATGAATATAAGTATAACGTGTCTAAGAAGTTTAATAAGTATATGTTATAATATTTATTTTTTATTATTGGGTAAAAAGTCATTTACGCTGTAATAACATTTGTTTTTGAACCACTGCTTTAATTTATGCTTGAATCCTGGTCGATGCATGGATTTGATATTGTGCGGAAGAAAGTTAAAATATTTAACTGAAGTCCCTTTTTACACAAGTCTGTCTTCACCGCGAGGGACTGTTTATGAGGTGTACATTCGTCGTAACCCTTGAGTGTACCTACATCTCTTCGTGAGGAGTAGATATATGGATTATTTTAAATAAAATCACAACATTCCAGTTATACTTGTGTAACATGGAAATATTAACACAAATTAAACCCAATTTCTACAAAAGTGACAAACGTTCCATTTCTACAGTTTATAATGCACTGATCAAGATATCTGCTTCCTAAGAAAAATGCATAACTATTCGTACAGGCATGGTAATTTCAAGTATATGGTTTTTGCCGGCGGCCATGGTTGCTCCTGACCGACGGTCAATTTGGTAAATCTAAACGCGACGTAGGTGCGTCCTTGTCTATAAAACGTATTTCGTAGCAATTCCTATGTTAAAACAATCACATTGTCTTCGCTGATTTAAAAATACATTTTTCTTAGAAGGGCAGATATCTTTTGAGTAAACTAAATACATTTAAAAATTGGACAACTTTTATCCAACTTAACCACAGTTTCTAGAAAAAAATAGCAACAATTATGTAACAGCATCACAACCAAACTAAAAGTTTGATAAGGTAAAACCAATGAAAGAAGTACACTTGCATCCATACACACTACCCGATCCCCATACAAAGAAACGCCATAATGCAGGTACACGTACTTTTATCATGGTAACTTGCTTTTATTGTCGACAGCATCGTTTAAAAAATAATGTTACATTCAATTTCAAAGCGGTTTTATGCAAACGTGAAGGTCACGTCATTTTGTTGTGTTTTAAGGGTGGGTGGTAGCAGTGTGTAGTTTCTTTCCGAGCTGCTAAAACTGGACTTAAAACTAAATATGGGATATTTTTAATTATCTTGAAAATGTTACAATGTTATAATAAGTACCTATCTATATCAGTTATCTAAGTAAATATCTATAACGGTAGCACTATTAGCAGCCGCCTTCGTCGCAAATGTAGGTATACGAAAAAGGACACCATTAGCCATGAATGTAATATTTAACCGTCGCAATTCGGTGAGGGTTGTTCGACATGATGCTTACTGGATCGGGTGCAATGATGTCATATGACGTGATTTTCCATAGCGCTTCCGATTTGAGAAGGGTCTTTTAAGCGACGTTGCCAGTAGGATAAGATTGCTTAAAACGTCCCCCTTAAACATGAATTGAAATAAATTAAAAGGAGAATAAAATAAAACTGAATTATCTACTGGAAAACCTTACTAATTCAAAGTTAAAAAACAGCATGAAATTAAAACGACTGTGTTTTTTTTTTCAATTTAAAAAACATATGGAAGTATATTTAGCAACCTAGTTGGTACCTTAAATCATAACGGTTGTACGCTAAGTCGTACTTCGATAAAACTGAACTTTATTGAGAGAAAAAAAAATCACACTTGTTTTCTACATCAAATAACACATCCACACATATATAAAATCCAAAAAAAGATGATTATAATAATAATTCTTTATTGAATAAAACTTACGATTTTGCTCGAAGGCAAACGTTTTTTTTTGTGGGGGTTTTTCAAGGTTTATTGAGGCTTGTATTACTGCGACCATATCTGGTCTTTGTGATCACCACCTACTTTATTTCCGCGCTAAGCTTCGCGCCGTTAAAAACTCGCAGTAAGCTTTTGGCGCTGGATTGTTTTATTTCTTCAGTTTGGGGTAGTAGCTACCCAGGTGGGTGTTTCTTTCACTCATCAGCGGGCCACATTGGCACACGAGGTGCATGGGAACTTCCTCTGCATCTTGGCAGAACCTGCACATTCTGGTATGCCGAAGCTTGATGTTATACGCCATTATTGAATGTGTGGATATCAATCTCCGAAATAAATTCGCCAACCACCTAGACTATTCACTCCTATAGCCAGGCAGTTCTTTTAGTACTAGCCTTGAAGACTATTAGTTCAAAGCTGGTGCATAACTATGTGGCAATGTTGAACTCCCTGGGCGAAAAGAACAGCGTAGTTCTAAGATGGGTTTCCAGTCATGCAGGGATAGAAGGCAATGGAAAAGCCGACGAAATTGCTAAGATAGGAACAAAAGAGAACGTTATATGGTCCTGAACCTTGTTGTGCCGTACCAAAACGCCTGGCAAACCTAATGTTCAAGAAACTATGTTTAGACCAATCCTTCAACCACTGGAACAACACGCCAGGCTTGAATCATTCTAAAGCGCTAATCAATGCTTACGATGTAAGACTGCCAGTGAGGCTTTAGCTCTAAATAGGAACAACCTACGCATGCTGGTTAGGGCGCTTTCGGGGCATTATCGCGTGAACAGACACATGCATGCTATTTCGCAATGCTGAAACATTATCATTTTTCGTAGATTAAATACAAATTCCACATAAACATTCTGTAAGCAGTCTACTTGTCGAGTATCGCTTCGTTTACATCAAGGTATGCAACGTCCGCATAGGATAGGCAGGCAGTAAAAGTGTTTGCACTGAGGCCAGCTTAACATTAGCCGATAGAAATGTTTGCAACCGTCGCTGGCTGTGAAAACCTGAATAGATGCAATTACTGATATCTGTGATTTGTGCCTGCTACGAAAGGGTATGGTCGATGCGTAAACACAAGTGTTTTACAGCTCTTGAATACTCGATGACATTGTGATCAATTTGATCGGAAAGTAATGAAGACAGATCAATCGATGGTAACAAGTTCTGTCCAGAAATCACAATTGATTATGATTTGGTAGGATTTATAAATGCTCCATGACTTTTAGTCCATTTTAATATGTGATTCAGATTCGAGTTCATTTCTGTGATGCCCACCATAATATAGGCCGGTTTTACGTGAAGATATACTCGCATTTTATCGGCATACAAATGACAGGAGGATGTAAGATTTGGGAAAGTTACGACCGCGTAATGGGACTAATAACAATGGAGAATATTAAGGGAAACAGCACTGCTCCCTGCGGAACACCAACAGTAATGCCAACCAGATCAGTAGTGGAGTCTGACGTCGTAATTAGTCGTACTTCCGCCTCTAGTAGATTTGACTCGAACAAATTAATTGGTTCATTAGAGCCGAGTAATCCAAAGCGTAATCCAAGTCTTTTAGCCGCTCTAACAAGAGGCCGAAGTCAACGGTAAAATTTATAAATAATTTATAGTGAAGTGTAATTTATACTTCACCTAAAGTATACATAATCCTAAGTAGGACGAACGACTTAAGACACGGCTAATCCAAAGAAATTTCTACTACAGCACCTTAACCCCAAAATTTGACATCTTTTAATTTTGTGAAATAATTTACTAATAGCTACCAAACCAAAAAATAGTTGGTGTAAAAGTGATGGATAAGTGATGGATGCTCTTATATGCGCACAATCCTTGCTTAGGGAAAACTGCAGGGATTGTGTGGCTTTGTTTCAAATATATCATAATTGTTTATAACATATTGAATGCTTTTTACCTGACTGATTAATGGCATTCCCCTATTCTTTCATTAAGTGTATTTTCCTTAGAGGATAAAAGCATATAAAGATAGTATACGTCAAGCCGCCTTCAATTATTCTACACAATCACTAAATAGTAAGAAAAGTTCCCTGGAAGCTAGACTTCGTGTGTTTTGGAATGATGGTAAGGCGACTATGTATTCTTGTAAAATACGCGCATACAAGTTTATAACAAATGTAAGAATGTGCATCACCAGACCATCACACCCTAAAATAAAGGTAGCATGGTTCTTTAAATCAAACTATGTTCAATACGTATATAAGAGGATAAGTAGACATTCCTATGCTGCCTCATATTTGGTAAATATACCCGCTTGTGAAATGAGGCGATATGATGTCGGTGAGGTATAGCGAAATAAAATTTAGCACAGTTATTTTGAGACGTTAAAGTCGCCGTTAAGTTTTCTTATAAATACACAGTTGCCATAGTCCAATGTCGAGATGATCAATGCGTCAACTACTAGAACGTCGACCCTGACTCTGAGAGAGACGAGAGTCCCTTGTTCTGTGTAAGGCCTTGAAACGAGAAAAGTCCTAATTGATTCTTTCGCTAATGTAATCCTGGAATCGAAGATTTGAATTGAAATAAATACTAAGGTTTCGGGCCAAAGAAACTCAAGGTATTGACGAAGAATTTACTAAAATGCTAGGAAGTCCAGAACTGACGATATTATTTCTCACAAGAATTAGTGGGATTCATTTGATGCCCCTGCTGATTCTATCAAGCAGAGAGCCTCTTTTAATCTAAATTGATGGTGCTGTTTTATTCTTTATAGGAGTCGGAAATTGCTGTTCATGATATTTTCAGTATTCCTATGGGTACATCGACATTTTTACACAAATCTTGGTTATAGTGTGCATGCCTTCGGCTCATACAGAAGAGTAGCATTAACTCTGACGAAGTAAAGTTAAACATTGTAGAGATCTCTCCTGTCTGAGCTTTTGAAATGCTCTGCGAGCAGATTTCCAGCATTCCAATATATTTATTATGAAATAGGTTAACCATACTTTTCAATCCCTGTATCTTTTCTCTGTCGATCAATCTGTATGACAATCAGCTGTATTTTTTCAATTACGTTTTCTAACTTTGTAATATAAGTTTATAATATCCATTGATGAAACTTTTTTCCTAACTGCAAACCAACATTGATAGACCTTCCAGATTGCAAAGCAGCGTTTTGGAGTGAAACTTGGCAACACCATTTCAATGGTTAAACGTAGTCCGGGGCTGAGGGGGGGCTGAAGAAGCAAGCAGCACACCTGGGCAACGGCGCAGCTGCGGTCCCCTAGCAAAGCCGCGACGCGCTCTCCTTCTCGCTCTCACGCTTACCAGCCTTGATTGACACGCCAATGCGCGAGCAGTTCCCGTCGGCATGCCCGCGCATACGTATCATATCTCACCTGGATCCCAAAACTACATTTTTAATTGCGCAAGCTCCCACACAAATACACATGTAAAGCAATATGTTTCAGCGCCTACCTATCGCTATAAAGGCACGGCCCTCGATGAGTTACAGCCTATGGACAATTAATAATATAACTTTTAGTTGTAGTTAATAAGTTTAAGAGTAATGACAGAAAATATATGAAACCAAATCTTACGTATCAGCAATCATTTAAAAAATAAAAAAACCTCATTATTCAATATGAAAACACTGAAAATAAGGTGATACTTTAGATAAAAATCCTGTGCGGAAGCGCCAAAACAACACATCGCATAATCAAAATGAATGGTACCTATATAGATGAAGATCTAAGGTTTCATGTGACTAAAGTTTATATATTAATATTCAATATCTTATGAGAAATACACAGAGAAATATCGGTAAAAACTAACCAAAATGAATTGATGATTTTTATTATGCGATTTTTAAAATACTATATCCCTGTGTCAATTTCTAAGTCAGTAAGTTGATGAATTCTCTGAAAGAGTTAGAAATCTTTTAGATTTCATTTGTTTTTCAGTAAAATTTAGCAAAAAGCGCAAAGCAATAAAATCGGAAAAAACTAAAACTAATGACATGTTGCTGAATTTTATTTAAAAACTTGTGCTCTCTGAAGGATTTCAAGTAATTTGAGATGTTTTTCGAATTATTAAATGTTTTTAAATGGTTAAAAAAGTGATACCAGTAAATATAAGAATAATGATACATTTATTTCCGAAATTAAAAGTCTGCCTAACTAGGCCGAAACCGTGCCGACACCCGTACCAAGGTGGACTCGACTATGTATGTTAATTGTAAATTGTTAGTTTTGAATTGTGTGCACACTTATCAAATTACTATAATCAAGAAAAGAAAACAAACAAAAAAATACGTGTATTTCAAAAGTGATTACGTATATCCCAGAACATACTTATATAACAGAAATTTAGATAACTAAATAACGTAATGATATCTAATACATTATAATGAAGCGAGGGAAAATAGTATTTATTACAAAAAATATTTTAAAAATATGTGAATCAAAAATTATAAAATATGTATAAACAAATGTAGAAGCAATACATAAAAAGATCAAACAGTTAAATTAACTATGAGGACGCGTTTAATGAAAATGAAGGTGATGCGCACCTCAATCTCATGTCTGGCAAATTCAAGTAGTGAACTAATTGGTTTACTTGCTGCTTTCAAATTGATGGTCGTCTTCAGCTTTCTTGAAATTCATTAAAATCTTGGGCGCTATATATGTATAATGTCTTTTCACAAATGTTGTAATTGTTTTGGGTTACATATGTTTGTGAGTAGTGGTGCTCCTAGTTTGTGTTGCGTATTTCATAATTTTGTGTATAAGAAGATTTTGTATGTAGTACAGTACGCATACACCCTCCCCAGACCAGAATACCATTAGATATGTTGCTGTGTACTAGCGCATAATATGTAGATTTGAGCGTTTTTAGAGGAATCGCTTTTCTGAGCGTCTTGAAGAGATAAATAGATTTTCGTATTTTAGCCGCCTGAAGACCGATATGAATGTCCCATTTCAATGTTTGGTCAAATATTAATCCAAGATATTTCACTTGTAGTGTTCGATAGTAGTACATGTGCAGCAAGAATGTCCTTATCTGTGGAGTAGAGTAGCATGTATGAATTTTGAGGCTTGCCTGTTTAAAGTTGCAATTGTCAGTTATGGAAAATGTGATGTAATTCGTTTGTTGTTGGTTTAGCATAAGAAAATATTATTCGACCAAGAGATGATATTACTTAGACTCCATTCTGCAATTTGGTATAGGGCTGGCCAAGTTTTCTCACGAAAGACTACATGGGACATCAGACAATATTATTGCTTATCCTCAACGCAATGCCATATTAGTCAGATCATTAATGTAGACCAGAAAAAGAATTGGCCCTAATACATTTCCGTGGGGAAGTCCATATGTAATAAACTTTTCAGTACTCACTTTGCATACGATTTTTGTGACTTGTGATCTATTCGAGAGGTAGTCGGTTAACCATTGCAAGGCCTTCCTACTGATACCACATTTCTCAAGTTTCTTTAACAATAAGACTTGTGAAACCGTATCAAATGCTATGCACAGGTCTGTAAAATTCTTGCCCAGGTATGTAGGAAGGAAATGTAAGAAGTAAACATTCACTACGTGATTGTCATAACGAGACTTTACAAAACGAGACTTTAATCAAAATGCACTTAAACCTTTATCTACCAATAAGCGTATATAAAATTAAACATAAATTATAATTCATTATATTGCTGTTAAAGTAATATTATGAAATTATGTTTTTCGATTTTACCTATATTCTCCTCATCGGTAAGATGAAAAAAATAATAAACAAGAATAATAATTACATAATACATAAATAAATAGTTACTTAAATAAATAATACATCAATAGGTGAAGTAAAGAGCATTAAACACTTTATTAATAAATTAGAGTTTCATTAAAGGGTTTTTTTAAAAGAAGGTAAATATACTATAGGCCATGTTGATTCCACGCAATCCATGTTGATTCCACGCAATCCATGTTGATTCCACGCAATCGTCGATCAGTAAGAGAAACTCTCCTGGCTGCTTCATGTGATTGTAAGATATGAACGCGCATCACCAGGCCAGCAATTCTTAGAATAAAGATAGCGCGGTTCTTTATCTCACTACCTTCAACACGTTTGGTCCTTAACGGTTCCGTATATCTTAGGCTATGATGGCCGTTATGTCAACTTGGCCGGCTAAGCTCGCGGGGCAGCTCCTATCCGAGAGTCTCCTCGAAGAGGGACCAACCTGGTGAAATCGCTGTGTGGTGGATCTGGGGACGGAAACTCGGGCGGAACTGGACAGCTGATGTTGTCACTGACTGAGACCTGGAGGGGTTTGAAGGCGTACTGCGACCTAAGAGCGGGGATAAGTAGGTACCTCAAGTTATCTACCCTTAGAAACGATACGTGGGCCACCCGATCTCGGGTGAGGTGCCGAGCAAAAGACGCCCCGTATCCGCGATAATTCCAGTGAGGAATTGCTGCTTACTTGAGGTAGAGGATCGATCAAGGGACTTCGAACCCGCGACCAGATGGGAGGTCGGAGTAATCCGACCAAATCTGGGAGCAAGGGCACGAGGAGGCCCACTGGGTTTGAAAATTCCCAGTTAGGGTTGGGCCCTTGCAGGCTAAGGTGGAGTTTGGTACGTAGATTTGTCTTCGTCCACCAAGTCTCTGTGTTTCACTCCGGGGTGATATAGCGATAAAAATCGTTGAAACCCCCCAGGGTGGCCGGGTTCGCTCGTAGCAATTGGCAACCTCAAATATCTTCAACACGTAATAGCGGTAACTACATAGGTAGATTTTCTTCCGCTGCTTCACATTTAGCAAAAATGCTAGCTTGAGAAACAGGGAGAAATGATGTCGAGATGCAATAATGAAATCAAAATCGGAACAGGCATTTTAAGGTTTAGCCGCTCTGCTCAATTTTTTTGCTTGTACCATTATTTAAAACAGGACTCATATCCTCTTCAACTAGTTTAAGAGACAGTTGCATTGGTTAAAGTATCCATTATTTTCTTTCTCCTTCTGATATGATGCTTCATCGGCTATCAAAAGGACTTCGATAATCTCCGGAGAAACTCTGGTCGCTATAAAGGAAGTTGGTATAGAGATCAGAGCTATTCGCATCATTGCTATGTTGTGAATTTATAATAATAGCGCCAAAATCCGAGCAGGTAGGTGGAACTGTGGTTGCGAGGTGGCCGGGCCGACCAGGATCGTCTTGAAATTTGTTCCGGTATCCCGGGGTCCGGAATGACATCGAGTATCGTGACATTTTCGAAAAATCAGTCAAATGTATGTATATATGTATAAAAAGTGTCGACAGCGCAAATAATGGAGAAAATTTCACTTTAATTTGAACGTGTTGCTATGGAAAAGTCGTTCACGATTTGGGGTTCCTTAAAAGGACATATAGGTGGTTTTCGAATTTCATATTAATGTAAAAAAAAAAAAATATCAAAAAGGTAGCTATTTAGCTCAAAAAAATACTAGATTGTGTCCAATATTCGGATGGATAAATAATAGGATAAGGCGATTGAGTCTATCACACTAAAACCTAAATCAAAGAACGATAGTTTATGAAATTTTACAATAGAGTTACGTGAAATTGGACAAGACCTAACAGAAGGTATGTAAGTAGAGTATCTAAAATGTAACCAGAGTAAGTTGTATGATTGCAAAAATGTTTTATTTCTTGGTCTGTTGTCTTTAAACATGACCTTTAATAATACCTCTATAATGAGACACATCCACAAGAAAAGAAACCACCTAGATTGTGGCAATTACAGACCTATATCACCTTGTCCATAATAGACAAAGTTATTGAAGCCTACATCGGAGGTAAAATCGCGGAAAATCAACACGGCCATCTAAAAGGGAAAATCACTACGGGGCTCTTATCAAAAATTGCAAACAATGTAAACACAGCTCTATATTTAAAACTATCCTTCAACCACCGGAACAACACACCAAGCTTGAATCATTCTAAAGCGGCAATCAAAGCTGACGACCGTCGACCGTAGGACTGCCAATGAGGATTTAGCGCTAAATAGGAACAATCTACGCATGCTGGCGAGGCCGTTCATGGTGCATTGTGATCTGAACAAACGTAGGATGAACCTCAAGTTCCAGGACACTAGAGTGTGCAGGTTCTGCCAAACTGAAGACGAAACTCTCATGCACCTCGTGTGCGAATGTGGCCTACTGATACTTAAAATAAATACCCACCTGATTGGCTACCACCTCCAACCTGAAGAGGTAAAACAATCCAGCACCAAAAGCTTAACGCAGTCCTTAAACGACGCGAAGCTTAGCTCGAAACTGTTGTAGGAGGCGATCACAATAGACCAGAAACGGCCGCGGTCATACAAGGCTCAGTAAACCCTGAAACAGCCCCACACATCAAAATAAAAGAATAAATAAATAACAAACACAGCTCTAAATAAAAAAAACATGGTATTTTGCTCTTGATAGTTTTTTTTGTGCATTGGTTGCATTAAAAAACAGCTAGTTTCCAAAAGTCTATGAAGATGCTGGAATAAGGGCAAATGGGTGGACTGCTAACTAAATACCTTAGCAACAGACGTATGGTTGTTAAAATACATAATAACAAATTTGGTAGTGAGGAAATAGTACGAGCCGGAACTGCTCAGGTAAGTACTTGGGGTCCAATACTGTACATTATGTACACAAACGGGATCAGCGAATGTACAAATGCCAAATGTACACCTAGGCGGATGACACCTCTTTATATGCGAGCGACGCGGACATTAATACGGATTCTCAAAACCTACATCAGGATTTTAATTCGCTACAGGAATCGGTACATACAAACGGGCTGATAATCGTCGCTGAAAAACCTAAAGTTATATCCATCAGGTCATCACAGGCAAGAGATGGAGGCAGTAGCTTTGAAATTAAATTCCATATTCATAACTTTCTACATAATCTACACCCGGACTGTCAGCGCGAGCATATAAAAAGGTCGATGCAGAAATATATCTTGGAATAACGATAGAGATTCAAATGGGAAGAGATTCAAATGGGAAGTTCACATTAGTAATGTAGGTATGCAAGAGACTTAGACAAATAATTATAAAAATCTACCACTTAACACACATTCACAAATACAACTAGCTGAGAAGGCTGTATTTTGCCCTAGTCTAATCTATTACCTAATGTTTTCAAAAATACAACATACGGCACCACATTTAAATCTTTCATATCTCGCATCACCTAGAACATATTTTGCAACTTTTATGGTAAAAGAATATTAAAGTGAATAATCCCTTGTTTATTCAATGAAATTCCTTTAAACCCATTTCCACCGTTTATTTTGTTTTAAGCTCTAAAAATGCAAAAAACTGATTTTATTGGGACAATTTGTTTGGCAGGTAGGTCGTACAGACCCCAAAATCAACTGGGATAGGACATTTTTTATTTTATTTGGATGGACTTTAAGACATGTGAAGCGCAAGAAACACCCTCTTTCTGGACGACTCAATTTCGTTACATTTTTTCGCATGATTGTAAGACTTTGGCCCCCCTTTTGGGGTGGAATTAAGTAATAGAGCAAATTAGAGAAATGATGGAAGGAAAGTCAAATTGGAGAAGAGAAGTCAAATTGGTGGAGGTTTCAGGGACTAGTAGAGTCCAACGCTGAAAAGACGGCGCATATTGTAATAAGTGGATACCAAAAATGAAATACTTCATAAGTACCTACCGATGTATCAAGGTATGTATAAGTACCTACCTATGTATCAGGCACTTTTTTGGAATTGGGGACCTTGTAATTTACAAATAAGGTGTTTAACCTGTGGGGTAATAAAAAAAATAAGTTGCAATTTATTTCATTTTGTGTGTTAATGTCTTCGTCCTGTATCAGGCACCTGAAGTATTGAGAAACTTAAATTTAATCAGCTCTGCTGATAAATACGAAATGTATTCCCTGAAAGAAATCAAAATTGCATCGGCCCATGCATACATCGTTCGTTTGTTCGGATCGCAAATGGCGATAATTGAAATATTGCAATGAGAAAAATATAACGCTGTAATACACGAAAATACGAATGTTTCAAAAGGAATTACGCATGGATCTGGGCTGTAGTTGGTAAGTGTGAATTTACATGACGAGTAATGGTGTTGTTACCACATCACTGTAAATATGTAGCAACATTCCCTTGTTACCGTTTAATTCCGAAATGATGACACCACAGAACGTGATATTATTTCATTACGCACGACTTCAGGATCTTGCGTCTATCATGACAGCATGTAGTATTTATTACACGTATGGTTATAATCGGACATATGCATCATGTTGAAGCTACATTTTACCGTTTTTTTTGTAATTCCCGTAAGGAATTTGTTGATACGAGTACATATAATCGAGTAGTGGACTTTCAACCAAATTACTTGTAATTCAACAAAATTAGGATTTGAACATCATTATTCAGTGTAAAACCATAATAATAAATTGATAAATCCAATATTTTTCTCAGTGTGAACAAATAATTATAGTGTCCCTGGATCCAGAAACTCGATGAACAGTCATAAATATGAGACAAAAGTTAATCATTGTATGCATGCCAATAATACTAATAATCGTATGTATGTATCTGTGTGTAGCAGCGATTGTGCTCGTGTTAGTTCGACTTAGCATTTGAATGTGTGTGTAGGTGTCGCACCGTGAGCAACATCCGCTTTTCGCAGATGAGACACGGGAACAAGGACCTTGGATGAATAAGGGGTGTGGGGACGTCCCGGGGGGAGGTGAAAAGGGGGAGCTCCATTCAAAAGCGCCTGTGGGAATAAATTAAATACATAAAAAGGAATATCAAACCGGTCGCGGTTCCTCGCGGAGCCGATCGTCACCCGTTTAGGTAATTGGGGGACCGATTGGTACCTATAAGAGAAGCACACCTGAGCACTAGAAGAACATTATCCTTTAGAGTTAATAACATTGAAATTAGGTGTTAGAAGAAACTTATCCCTTAGAGTTAAAAACATTGAAATTAGGTGTTAGTCTCATTTGCTGCTGCGGGAACTCTGACTGACAGATTTGAAATACCTGGATATTTACTACTAGTTTCACTGTTTCTAGATTTAGTGCAGAGGAGCAGATGGTGATTATAGATGTAGATGTAGATAGGGAGCAGTTGAGGTTTTTACTACATTAAATTTATCAAGATCGGCTATTCAGTATATAAAAGAATGTATGTATATAAAAGAGCACCATACCAGGCAAGAAATGGCATTACAATCTGCTCTTACCTATACCATCGATTAAATAATAATCAATGCCTATACCATGATTTAAAGTATACAAAGACAGTGTCTTATATAAGAGAATTTATACATATCACCAGCTACTACAAAGTGTTTGACACGAATCTCAAAATGTTTTATAATCAAGTAAAAAAATATTATCAATTGAATATTTTTATACCTTACATGAACTCATACATTATTTTAAGAACCAAAAAATTTTACTACTTTATGTAAAAAAATATCGATGTAAACATTATGATATAACGCTTCGATATATTTATTATTGGGCATTTTGTAAGAATTTCTTTACGATCTGTCATTTCGTGTCGATTATTGTGTGTATAATTATTTTGACTATAGGAATTCTTATTTTTGTTTTGTGAATTTCGCAATATTTTTTTTTTGTTTTGTTAATACTTAATAGTTTGTATATGTATCATTTAGGAATATTTTGATTTTTTATTTTATTACACATTGATGAAATTA
>JAOPUG010000036.1:24545009-24556031 GCA_027564375.1 Micropterix facetella | reverse complement strand
TTTGCAACTGAGCGTAGTGGAATTTCCGTGCTGGGTACATCCTTGATATTCAGAAGATCTCTCGGACAAACATTGAATTGCGATCTAGAATATAATTGTTTCAAGATTCAATTCTTCGTACCAATTTGATACAGCTCTTCATCAGTTTTAGTCAAGACTACGCCTATAATATTACGTGCATCACTACGTCCTCTATCAACCTCTGGTACCGAAACCCGTACAGAAGTGCCAATAGATACAAGAGGAAACTTCTTTTCACTTGTTTTCATCATTTTTTCATCGGATGACGCAATACCCTCCCCCTCGCTCCGCTATTCCCGCTGCACCGACTGACATTCCGAATGTTTTACATTTCCGGTTGCTATTTAAGAAATGTATAGATTTCCTAGGAAAAGTGCTTATTACAAAATATATCATACATTTCCTATATATTTTAGGAATTGTACACATTCCCTAGGAATTTTATACAATGACGGATTACATACTTTTCCGTTAACATATATATAGAGAAAGAGAAAGAATAAAACAGAGTTTTATGCTGGTGATGGTATTTTGACTTGATCTGAGTGGGAGATGACTTCCTAAAAGGGCTACTTTATCATTCAGATAAGGAATGCGTAGATTACTACGACTTCGAATCTGCAGCCATCGCATGCTATTTTGCGAGGCTGAAACATGATCATATTTTCGTAGATTAATTACAAATCTCACAAACACATTATGTAAGCGCTCTAACTTGTCGATGAGAGTTTCGTTTACATCGAGGTATGCAACGTCTATTTAATCAAGGATAGACGGTAAAAGTGTTTGCATTAAGGTATATTAGTATGTAGAATTTTTTGCAACCGTCGCAGACTGTGAAAGCCTGAATAAATGCGATTACTCATATCAGTGGTTTGTGCCTGCCATGTAAAACGAATGGTCGATGAGTAAAACTAAGATTTTTACAACTCTTGAATATCCCATGACATTGTGATCGACTTGAACTGGAGGCAATGAAGACAGATCAATACGCTTAGATATACTTGCAGATCATCGGCATACAAATAGTAGAGGAAGTAAGACCTGCCGATATGGGACTAATGAAGATGCGAAATAATAAGGGAGGCAGTAGCTCTCTGCGGAAGTCAACCAGATCAGTGACCGTGTCGGGTGTTTTAATACATTCTGTCGCTGTGTACTCAGTACAGACCACTCCAAATTATTGTGCCAAACTAGTATAGATAGAATTAAAGAGCTGTAGACCAATAGTTAGGTTTTGTATGACGACACGGCTGCACGAAGTAGATAAGCCCTTAATAGATAAGATAGATTCAATAAAATGGATTTTAATAAAACACGTCAAAAATACAATGTCTAAATACTGAATATGGTGTAATTTACATGTTGAGCGTCACCGATGCGATAATTATGTTGACATAAAAAATGCGTGAACATTTCACTTTATTGCAGAGGTCATTGATGTAATAGAGGAAGAGTTTGGGCATTGCGGTACCCCAGAGGTTAGCGGATAGCGGCCAGTACAGATTTGAAGTAATTTACATTTGTATCAACTACATTTCTATCAACATGATTTGTAGGTGAAGATTTGCATTTTATTTTTTTCTGTGATGTACATACATACATTATATTACGTTAAAGCGATGTTTCCTTAATTCGATGGTTTCTTTTTATGTTGTCAACATGATTTGTAGTTTAAAACTTGGTACGTACGCAAGTCTTAATTTTTGGCAAGTCGCTATTTTTTCCGTGATGTAAATACATAATATATTATATTTCCTTGAATGGATGCTGCCCCAAATTGATGGCTTTATTTCTATGTTGGATAGTTCAGTATTTCTAGCATGTGGTGCTTTTAACGATACAGTAATAAATTTTAGCACCGATCAGCCACATAAAACTAAACAATGACTAAGCGATCTTTAATTAAAGCGGTTAATAGTCTTCCTGCTGAGCCAGCTTTACGACCGAATCATGAACCATGCCCAATAAAATTATTGATTCTTCATATAAAATGTCTACAGATAAAATGGAGGATGACCCTTTATCATTCATAATGACAAGATAGAATTCTTGGATGGCTAGGAGAGGACCATCCAAGAACTAGAAGAGAATATCTAAAGCGTTCTTGATTGACGAGCCGAAATGACTGGGAGCAGAAACCCGACATTTGGTATGGAGTTTCTTTTGATTACGTAGGGTGATGCCAAGAAAGAATTTCTCGAAATTCGACACCTAAAGGGGTGAGACAGGAGATTGATCATTTAGCCGGTCGAACGCATATCGCCCTTTGGAAATAAGAAAAGGTGTGTTCAACAATTCGGTTTGTTTGAGAAATCCCAATTGTTTTCGAGCTTCAGATCATTGATGGTGACAGTGTTAACGGATCTTGTGACAGTTTTTGGATCTCAGGACTTGGATCTTGAAATTCAAGTTATATAATCATCTGAGGAAATTAAGAGAAAGACGTTCGACAGTTTTGCAAAAATCGTTTACAAAGTGCGTAAGATACACCATGAAAGAGTGTTATATAGAAACATAAGTTTTTACTTTCTCTACACTAGAAAAAGCTCAACCTTTTATCTCTGGATTATTATTAATAATAATATTAAACGGCAAAGCAGCATAAGCAGACGAGGCCGTCTCCCATAGCGTATTTTGTTTTCAGTTAGTATTTTCTCAGTATTTTACACTTAATGAAACTGTATTGTCTGTTTTTGAAGCGAACCTCTTTTACCGGGGTTAAGCGCGGCGAGAGTGAACTGGCAAAAACTGTAATGGGACGTTTTTGGTGAGACGCTTTATCGCCTAAAGTGCGAGACGCTGGATCGTCAGATATGCCTGTACACCTTCTTCCAGCCCCCTCCAACCTAACTTCCCCCCCTCCATCGCTTTCCAACCCTTTCCTGCTTGTCCAATACGGCGCATTAATTTGGATTTGTGGTATTACTATTGACGCTCTCTAGAGAACTGTAGCGGAACTAGTGTAGATACCGCTATAATAAGTACTTGGCACGTCCGATAGATGGCAGATAGCAGTGCCGTTAAGAAATTTCTTTAAAATAAACATTGAATTAGTCAAGAGCTTCGATCCTATCGGATGTCCCACGACACCTCTGTATTTTTATTGATTTTAGGAAGGTACTATTTCAGGTCTACTATTTCAGGTTTTGCTTTTAAATAAGGGACACGATGTATAAAGTAGAAGTGGATGTAGAAAGTAAAATAGATGGTAGTAATTACAGATGTAGAAAGTGGAAGTAGAAGTAGAAAATATACAGAACATTTCATATACAGCATCAATAAAAGTGAACGCCTAGAAACCGTTTAATTCTAAAATTACATTTTATTTACCCATAAAATAACGACAGACCCTCTATATTAATTTGTCTTTCTTTCTCAAGAAGCTATTACAACGAATAACTGAATTTAACACTATAAAGTAAGTCAAGATACGTTTCAGAATTTATTGTTTTACTCGATTTTCTCACAAAAAAAATAAAAATTAGCAGTTGAAGGAACTTTGCGAAGGTTTCGTTTATTAAATGTATACATATATTGCCAGTTAAGAAAAAAATATCTGTCTTGTTTCGAAATCGTTACAATTCCGGGACAGACGGGGAGAATTTACATTAGCGATATACGTAAAGATTACATAATAGCTGAAATCCTCATTATTTAATCCTTGTTTTTTTAAGTTTTATACCCCTAGTTGTAATGCCCCACCTTAATGTCTAACGAAAATTATCTTACAGGTGGCTAGAATTTCTTGGTCAATTACATAAAGTTACTAAGTACCTACTGTAAACCTCGACAATGGCGAGAGAACTATACTAATTAATTGCTATCACGTGTTTTGCATCACAAATAGCCGCCCACATTCCGGTTGTACTTGAGAGGTTTCATTAAGTTTACCTTAATGGATAAATGAAATTTCTTGGAAATCTACCTACTATCTATGAATCTCGAAACTTTGTTATTGTGTTTTATAAGGAGTCGGTTGTTTCGCGAAGCCTTATTATTCATGTAAGCTTTTATTGCGTTAAATTTCATTTCGTTTGGTGGAAACTTTTGAAATCAAATTTTGATATTCAGAACAATTTTTTAAAAATTCCAAATTAAGGCGACGATGCATGTAAATTTCGACGATTACGTTTTTTGTCAATTTTTGAACCGCCGTAGTGATGATGATAACTGATGATGTTAGACAACTGAAAAAAAATGTAATAACTAAGGGTACCTTTCTTAAGCACAGCTACTTCAGATTTTTAAAAAAGGATTGAAAATGGGAGAGAGAAAAATGTGAGCTATACCTACAGGAAATTTTCGTTGTAGAGTATTTTTGAACCCAACTTTCACACTAAACAGCAGGACCAAGAAGCTCAATTAAAAAATACTATGGCATTATAACAATATTCATAAAAAAATAGTTTTTCTTGATAAAAAAAATATATAAAAGTCCAAGTTTCATCCATATTGTCTATTAAATATTACTCATTATTGCATATTTTTTTAATTTTGATATTTTTATACATAAACTATATACATTTAACTTGCAGTAACATATTTTTTTTCTCAAATAAAATGTTTTTCTATTTTAAAAATCTCACACAATGCGCCGAGCCACCTTCGATCTGCTCATTGGTATAGGATTTTCTTATAAGATTTTATGAGATTTCTATGTGATGTTTTTACATCCATCGTCATCTTAATGATAATATATAAACAATGTTGCTAGTCCAACCTAACTAGGCTTCGCCTGTATATATGTAGGGTTAATAATAGTTATGATAATAAGTAGGTACCTACCTACATAAAATAAAATTAAAATAATAATAAAAAAATAATCAATTTCATAAGCCTTTGAATGTTCTGAAGTTATAAGAATAAATAATTTGTACTGTGGATTACGTATAAAACCACCGATAACATATAGATAAATAATTAATTAAATAAATAAATGGCTATAAAACATTAGTATAGCCATTTGATTTTAATAATTAATATGTCACTAGTTTCTCTGTTTCTTTCCTCCTCGCATTTATCAAAAACAAAATTTTGTTGTTTTATACCATGTGTCATTCTCCAATGAAAATATTAATGCCTATTTTTTGCATAATTGAGGAGCTATGCAGCAGAAATAATATATGTGTGCAAAGGTTTTATGTTCATGTCTTCGGTAACCAGTGGTGTTTTTGCTGGAAGGTTCGAAGAAAGGTATAATGCATACTGAATACCGTTGGTCTGAGTGATTGAAATTGTAGTGTTACAGGATTATTTTCGCATATAATTGACGAATATTTATTAATTACAACTTATGGTACAATTTATTTGAAAGATAGCGAAATGGTTTATTATTAATTATCATTAGAATTACTTTTTGGGCTTAGAATTGAGGATGTAGACGATAGAGTGAAGTTTCGCCTCACGTGATTAAACGTCAAAATGTTTTTTGGGCTATTTTAAAATATTTTTTACCATAAAATTTCTTGACGCAATATTCTTTACGCAATTTAAAAGTATGAAGCAGCCAGCGAATCTTAGTAGCAGTTACACTGATATGATTCTCTCGTCTCCGTGTATCGTCCAAAGTAAGAATTATCGTATCAGCCTTGTAGACCACTGCACATGCACATGGAAGTATTATTGTTGAAATTTCAGATATTTTATAGGTGTATATTTTGAGATTTGGTCAACGAGTTATTAGTAACTCATTTATTATTTACCGATTTTGAATTTCCTTGATTTGTTTGTTCTAGATACTTATTTCTATTCGCTGACCTACTCTTCGACGATCCATCATACTATTAAAACTTCAATTCCTCGAAAATGAAATGTAATTGCCCCCAGGTAAGCAACGCAGCTTCTAACGCCGTAAGATTAGGTACTCTTGAGCTCCGGTCAAATTAAGGCCCCATTGTAGTAAGGCAGCCCATTGTAGTTTCCTTGTATAAATTTTAATGACTTAAATTAATGCTATACATACCTATATATAAAAGACAAATTGTGCATAGCAGCTTTTCGCCTTATGTACCCGCTGTTTTATTCAATACGTGGAAAATCGCCCTAGGCAGGGTTTATGCTACGTTTTTTTCAGGAACGTTCTTCAAGGGGCTGGGCAATAATTTAAAGTATACGAAATTACCAAAATTGACAAATCCTGTTTACACTAATCTAATAGCGCCGCGACAAAATCGTTCAACTCTGTCAATTCGGCTCCTCGGCTTAACTCGAGCGACGTCTTTAACTTCTTATACTCTTGTACGTGCGGGGTGAGTTTCTAAGCAGATTTTATTAGTGTTTTACACGATTTGTAAGAAAACGTTATGTTTTATAACTTGATAACTGTATAACTTTATAAATTATACTATATAACTCTATAGTGTAATTATAACGTATACTATTTAACCTATAAAAATCCATTGAACAAATTTTGATGCAGACAAGGATGAATGTCTCGCTCTATTTATCGATTAACCTTGATCAGCCACCTAAAATGCAGCGCGATAATTTACATTCTGTGAACATACGATAAACGCCTTAACCTCCCTATTTAAAAACTACATCTTCGAGTGTAGCAAGATTAAATAATGTGCTGTCGATGTAAAAATATTAGTTTTAATGTCTTATAGCTAAATAATATTATTATCTAAATAAACACAACAGAAATGGAATTAGAAAAAACGTTGCTTTCAAGCACTTTCGCCACAGAAACATTAAATATCCAAGGTGCCTAATAATAATAATACTCTATCTATGCGAAGGAGGTGACAGATGAATGTAATTACGATCTTCCGTTGAATCATTGATAAGGCTTCCCTAGTAGTAGTAGAGGTAATAAATTGAGCGAGGGGCTTGACTTCAGCCCTTGTTGTCACCTGGATCTATGAGATATTTTGAGATCTATAAGGATTTTCTTGCTCATGTCAAGTAGGTACGTATTCTCTTATGAAGTAGTTGCTCCATCATGGTCTTTGCCTGGTGACAACCATGTATATGTTTCCAGGATGTTCGATTTTACTGCTCCAAGCAGTCCCTGATGATTTTCTTGCCCATAGCGAAGGGGACCCCAACTACTGGCTCCGCCGGGCATTCCAGTGTGCCCAGTTTTGCCAGTTGAAGACTATCAAATAGCTCGTTTCATGGTCCGTATGGCATATAGCACTAGACCAAACTACAGTGGGCTACCGGGCTGTTAGCTTTCACACTCGCGGGTGAACGTCGTGCGCGCGCGGCCGCGTCCGCGGCTAACGGTGCGGCGGCGTGTCATTAATTCGACTCCGAACTTAATTTATCAAAGATAACAGCGCGGCGGCGTTTGTCGGAAACGTCTGATAGTCGGAAAAAATCGACCTGTCAACGCGGACGGATCATCAATTACGGGGCAAAGAACAATGAGCCTCGCGAGATGCATCACTAATTTCACGCACCTGTCATCGGATCCAGCCGCGACCTCTGACGAAGGACTGCAGGGGAAACAATCTTCTATTTTTATACAGCTCAAACCTATTTTGAAAATGCATATTCTCCATTATATTTTTTGCAAACTGTTGTACCTATGTAACAACAGATCATACATACCTAATAATATATTTTTTAATGTCATTTTGTTATCAAGGCAGGCAGGACACACACATAATCTAAATTATACATATAATAACAGGAAAATTAGCGATATACGTCGGCAACTTTGGCCCGTTGCGTAATTGGTAATCCCTGACTTTTCCAACGTAGCTTTAAATGCTACTCCAATAAGTTTCTCTCGTCACAAAGATTCGTAAAATACCCATATACGGTATGCTTGCTTTACCTATTGGTCAGATCCTCTTCCAGGCTAAGTAAATCAGGATGGACATGCAGCAGCACCTGAGCGACTCGAATTTGCTGCCAGCGTATGGTACTTGAAGTCAACTTTGGTTATTCGGGCGAGCCCGTAACAAACATTATCGTTTTGTCGCCACGAGATGACACGGACAGAATTTGGTCATAACCTATCTACTTTCCAGCTACTCCAGTGCCCGTCAGAATCCTACGCCTTATGGCGAGTGGCGAGGCACTGGGAATTGCCACCCAGCGGGTAGCCTCACCCCCTGACTACCAGAACCAGATGTGGTCGGATTTCTCCGTCCACCCGTCTGGTCCCAGGCTCGAAGTCGTTTGCGCAACCTCTACCTATAGTGATAACGAGGCATTTCGTAACTCGGAAATATCGCGGACCCGTGGTGTCCTTTACTCGAAAAGTCACCCGAGATTTGGTGGCCATCGGGTCGTTTCTAAGAGTAGGCGACGACTGGTCAACACCTACTTCCGCGCCTTGGGGAACCTATGTACCTATGTTCCCAAACACCTTTGGGTCTCAGTCGATTGACATACACGGCCGGTATGCCCGCCCCGTGTGTCAGCCGTCCAGTTCCGCTCGAGGTTCCGTCCCCAGATCCACCGAACAGTTGTGATTGTCAACTGCTACGGACGAACCCCGCCATCCCGGAGTGTTTCAACGATCTGTTCGCTATATCACCCCGGAATGAAACACAGAGACTTGAGGACGAAGACAATCTACTTATCAAGTTCCACCTTGGCCCGTAGGAGTCCAACTCCTTACCGTGAGGCACTGGAAATTTTCAAACCCAGTGTGGCGTCCGTCGCGCCCGTACTACCAGATGTGATCAGATTTCCCCGATCCCCCGTCTAGTCGCAGGTTCGAAGTCACTTGCGCGATCTTAACTAAGCTACCTTAAGTAAGCAGCAATTCCTCACTGGAATTATTGCGGACCCGAGGCGTCCTTTGCTCGGCTTGCCACCCGAGATCGGGTGACCATCGAATCGTTCCTAAGGATAGATAGCGTAAGGTACCTACCTACCCCCGCTTCCTTAGGTCGCATTGTTCTTCCAAACTCATCCGGCTATTAGTTGTTGAAAAACGACCAGCCCACCGACCAGCGCACCGAGCAACCATCCATCCGAAGATTTCACCCGCGAGTCACCGCATTACTGGGCTACTGGGGGGCGCTGGCCATGTTACCGTGAGTGGGATAAAAAGGGCTCTCCTTCCGGAAGGTTGTCAAGCAAAGGCCCGTATGCCGAACACGCTCATACATCCATGGTCGCCCGAAGGCAACCCCCGGGTCAGCCGCCATACACGGCGGGTTCACCAGTTACGTCCCTCTTCGTGGAGGCTGCCAGATTGGTGTTGAGTCGTGAGTCGGGCCGACAATGACGAGACGTTAGTTGACCATTGAGACTCGAGCGGCACCACCCAATTAGACCCCAGATTCAGATCCACCGCATAGCTGGTTCACCAGGTTAACACATCTTTGAGGAGGCTCCCGGATAAGGGCTGCCCCGCGAGTTGACCCGACCAAATTGACATTGCGGCCAGTATAGCCTAAGTTACACGGAACCTAAACAGTATTTTACAGTTAGAGCTCGGTGCGAAATAAAAGAATTATGGTATTTTATTTATTTATTATTAGGTATCATTATCCATTTTAATGCTTTATGATATGGCTACTGATATACATGTCGAGAGGTCTTTTCATGATTCCGCTAAACCTTTACCTCTTTATGAATTCTCACATTCTATGGTAAAGGTTCAGCTACGATTCGAAAACTCTGGGATACTCGTACAAAAACCTCTTTTGCGTAATAATGTGTCATATGCAAAGAAGCACATTTTCAAAACCCATTTCGATAAAAGTGACAAACTTTCCCTTTTTGCAATTAGTGATTTAAATGTCGTTGTGGTGTCAAGTGTCTAACTTTTATTTTAATGTCACTCGAATTTTAAATAGTCGAAGGCTCGTCCGAGAATAATTCCAAGTGATTTATTTGAACGTGCCTGTGGATTGTGGTGAATGCCCCGACTTGGTAGGTCCAATCTTGCGATGGATTCCGTCATACTTGGTGATAGATTTGGTGGTGTGATGGCTGCCGATGGCAGTGCGGGAGACGCTTGATAGATGCCGTGTTGATTGAAGATGCGGCGGCGGCGTCGCTCTCGAAAGCAGCAGCGGGAGGTCGATTCGGACTTACCACCCGCCGGCTCGCAGCAACTTAAGCCGCGACCACATCAGATACTCATGAAATTTTAGATTCATGGTTGACGGAACGCGGAGAGGCTGCTAGCAGTATAGTTTGGTGGCGTGATGCGCGCAGCTAAACCTCATCGAACGCGAAAGCATTTACCTGTATGACCCCGTCTCTCTCTTATAGCGAGACCAGTCACTCCAGCTCGCGCAAAGAGTGAACCACAGATAAGCGTTGTCATATTAGTGTCCATATCGAAGCGAAAGCCACTATTAGCGATGGATCATTCCGGCTCCTAGTTGGATCCCATTCCGGAAACCATTCTATTAGCAAAGAGCAACTTTGGATATAAGACCATACTCGGGCGAATCCGTCACCCCGAGGCGTTTCAACGAACTTTATTGTTATCACCCCGAGATAAAACGTACAGAATTCGGACGATAGATATCCACGCCAATGCCCGTAAAAGTCATACTCCTCGCCGCAAAGTACTGGAAATTGTCGAACTCAGTGGGGCATACTTGCGCTTTCACTGCCAGATTTGGTCAGATTTCTCCGACCTCCCTTCTGGTGTCAAGTTCAAAGTCGCTTATGCGTTCTTCTACATTATGTAAGCAACAATTCCTCACTGGAACATTTCATGGATACGACACGCCCTTTATTCGGCTTGCCACCCGAGATCGGGTGGCCAACCAAAGGTCGGCATGCCGACTGTGAAACCATAGGCTGGAGCAAGGTTTATTCTTTATTTGAATAACGAAAAATCTCGAGTAACATCATATGAAATATGTAACTAAATACTGTTCTTTCGAGCCTATAATGTATACGAATTACACGATATTATTAATTTACGCGATGACAGGCGGGGGGAGAAACCCAGCCCACCACCCGGGCAGTTCTAACGACATAATGGTAATTATATCTGCCCGAGATGTCGTGCGACGACAACCCCACGCGTACCAGAAGGGTAGCGCGTGAGGGATGGGCGAACGGAGA
>JAOPUG010000036.1:24531357-24544909 GCA_027564375.1 Micropterix facetella | reverse complement strand
TCACGCGATATTGCGTGCCATCGGGTCGTTTCTAAAGATAGTCGACGATAGGTAGATGCCTACCCCCGTGCCTTAAAGAATATATGTTTTCAGACCCCTTCGGGTATCAGTCAGTGACGAGATGGCCGGTATGCCCGCCCTGTGCGTCAGCTGTTCAGTTCCGCCCGAGTTTCCGTCCCTAGATCCACCGCACAGCGGATTCACCAGGTTGGTCCCTTTTCGAGGAGGCTACCGGATAGGAACTGCCTCGCAAGCTGAGCTGACCAAGAACACATAACGGCCATCATAGACCAGGCTACATGGAGCCGTTAACAACCCGTTTATAAGGGTAGCATGAGGTATTTAATTACCCTTGCTTTCTTAGGTACCATTACGCTTCCAAACTCCCCCGGCTATTTGTTTTTGAGCAAATGCCGGCAGACCGACCAGTGCATCAGACAACCATCCATCCGAAGTTTTCACCGAGTGCATACTCTGCATTAGCGGGATACAATCGGATCAGACTAGTCTGTCATCGCATATAACCGAGATAAAGAGGGCCCTTCTTCAGGAAGGTTGCTAATCAAAGACCGACATGCGATCCAGGGCTGCCCGATGTGTTCCCCAGATCAGCAGCCATGCATTGGTTTAGTCCCTTTTTTGGGGATGCTGCCGGATGGGAGCTAAATGACCCCATGAAGAAATGACAGTTGGCAATAGTAGCATCAGGCAAAACTTACCTCACTCAATCTTAGTAGAGCAATTAATATCGTAATATATAGTTACGCTTATCACTGACTCACTGACTGAATCTGTAACGCTATAAGGAATGGGGGATGGGTGAGAGGGATAATGAGGAGAGGGTTCGAAGTTAAAGCCCCCCCCCCCTGTAACTTCGAAATTCCATTCTATTTGACGGGCGTCTCAGGCGAGCTACAACGAACTAGTTCTTGATATTAGGGTGCATAAGGCAAGCTTCTACAAGCGATAACGAGAAAATTTATGTGAACTGGGCGAGCGTGGTCGTTATAATTTTGGAATGCAAGTGGACGTTTTCCAGGCAGTCAACGCTACTCACAATTAGTGCATGCGTTCGACCAAAAACTAATGCAATACCGTCAATTTTTCATTCCAATTTGGCCAAACGTTGACAGAAAATGATTGCTATTCTCATCATGTGACATCATTTTTATGACCTTCGACCATGAATTTTGCAGTTGTAGAATAATAAGTTGGAGTAGGCTATATTAAAATATGTTGTTTCGGATTATGTGTCCGAAATATTCAAATTTGCTTCACTTTCACTAAGTCGAATATTTTTAATTTAATTTGAAAAAGTCAAAAGAATGATTAACAATGTTTGAAGAAGCAGCGAATGAAGAAGATTAATGATTAAAGAAGAAGATTGAAGACGAATTTGGAAAATAATGTATAGTTTGAAATCTGTGGAGTTTATCGTAGGTAGGTACTTACAGCAGGATGAAGAATACTTAGTTTTTAGCTCAGTGCCTGCCACATATCGTCTATTTCATTTTAGACAAAGCTGATTCGATTCTTCGATGGTTTTCCAGGTTGTCGTATGCGTATACTATACTTTATCGAAAATTGATCAGTTTTGACGTACTATTTCATTTTTGTCTAGTGTGATCGCGGTTTAATCCGATACACCGTCAGCTGTTCGCCAGCCATTACGGCTCAGTACGGGAGGTGTTGATGATGATGGGATCGACTCGGATAATTATTATTGATGAATGGCTAAATTTGTTATAAATTCTGGACGTTGCTCGAGCCGACGCTAATACAAGCCGACAAATATGTACCAATACGAATTTGTCTTTAATTAGAGTCCTCGAAGAGACCGCCTTTTAACTTGAAATAAAAACAGACATAATTTCGATGTGATAGCGTAGAAGGTAGACGTGATAGAGCTCTATGTCAGTTCTGTAAGTTGGCAAGTCTAAAACAATTGTACGGTTAAGGCTATTCGTAACGACTGACTTTTATATTTTCTCGCCAGTAGGTACTTACATGAAATTAGGACTGAGGAAAGCTACATTTTTTTTATAAATAAATAGTATATCTCGTATATACACTTAGGCCATACTGAAAATTTCTGGATTCTGAAAAAGTAAAACACTTATAATTTTTATATTACATTTACTGTTTTTTCAAACTAATTTCTACAATTTTTAATTCTTTGAAACTATTGGTAAAATCAGTTGGCCCAATCTTCTCGGAACGCTATCACCGCCGCGCTTCTGGGGTCTTGAACCGAATGCCTCTAAGTTTATCCTTAATTTTTAGAATCAAAAAGAAAACGCAGGGTGCAGGGTCCGGACTGAATGGACCGGGCAGATTGAGCCAAATGGCCGCATATATATCAACTTTGGTCAGCTCAACTCGCGGTTCAGCTCCTACCCGGGACTCTCTGCGAAGAGGGACTAACCTGGAGAAGCCGAAGTGAGGATTTGTGGGAAAAATCTCAAGCGGTCCTGGGCGTTGGCGCACTGGTCAGTATTGGCCATGCTGCTCAGTCGGTAAAGAAAGGGACGAGTCTGAAAACGTAGCTTTCTAAGACAGCGAGGGTAGAAATTTACCTTATATTGTCTATATTTAGAAACGATCCATTGGCCACCCAATCCCGAGTGATAAGTTCGGGCCTCGGATCCGCGATAATTCGGTACGAATTGATTATCACATATAGTACCTATACGTTCAAGCGACCTTGAACTCGTGACCAAACGGGAGGATGGAGAAGTCCATTCAAATCTAAGTGTCAGGGAGTAGAGCGAGCCCACTGGGTTGCTTTGCTCGGTGACTCATTATTAAGGCACTGTTCTCTGACGGGTGGTGGCCAAGCTTTGTTATACGTGGATTGTTTCGTCCAATAGTCCTTGCGTTCGTCTCGGGGCGACAAGACGAGAACGTTCGATATAACGTCCCTGGACAGCGAGTTCGCCAGTTATATGTGACACACCAACTGTATGGGGAATATATGTATCCTAAGACGCGAGGGTAGGTGCCAAATATCGTCACCTATATTTAGAAACAACCCAATGGCCACCCGATCCGGGTGGCATTCCGAGTAAAGGACGCCACGGGTACGCGATATTTCCGAGTTACGCAAGCGACTTCGAGCCAGGAACCAAACGGGTGGATGGAGAAATCCGTCTAAATTTAGTAGCTAGGGAGTGAGGCCAGCCCGCTGAATTTAGCTTTATTTGGCTAGTGCCTAGCTATTATGGCTTGCTCTCCGCAGATTTTTTCTTCGTCCTCAAGTCTCTGTGTTTCATCCCGGGATGATATAACGAAAATATCGTTGAAACGCTCCGTGGTGTCCGGATTCGTCCGTAGCAGTTTACAATCTGAACTGTATGGGGGATGCTCAACATCTCGAAGTCTTCAAAACCACCGTTGTCTTCTTAGCGGAATGGGGGAATGCATTATTATGATGGAAGACTACTCTGCTGCTAGGACACTTTTTACGAACTTTTTCTAATAAAACACTTGGCAAGCAAATTTTAACATACCGTTCTAAGCAAAGGTGACTGACCAAAGAACAGTATTCTTTGGATTTCAAATAAAATTGTCATGTAATATCCCGTCTTCTTAAAAAAGAAGCAACCATTATTTTACCAGTATTTCGACAATTCTTAAAAGAACCACTCCACAATTCGTCGGCAAATCCTCCAAATGAAAGAACCACCCGCCGATTGACTCTTTTCTTTCGTTTTCGTCTACTGTTACGATTTCATACACTGCTAATGATTGCCCACTATCGTATATTTTATATAATTTTATCACACCAGTGGTACTACACGCTCTTGTTTTTGAAATTCCGTTATCTCTGTATTCTGGTATACATCTCTGTATTCTGGTATACATCTCGAAAAAAGCCACTGAACCTTCAGGTGTATGTAGGTGCAAAATATTTTGCACTAGGCTCATGGCAATGTGCAATGTACGAATTCGCAGACATTATTTTTTTTTCGTACAAAATCAATTTAATTTCCTTTATCGCTGTCACCGGCCGACCTTCGCGTGAATTGCCTTAGGGCTGAATACGTCCACATTCGATTTCGTTATACCAGAAGTACACCAAGCTACGGGATGGGGACTTATCACCAAATGCTATTTGAAGCCTTTGGTCACTTTCTTGTTGACTTAAACCACAGCGAAATTCGTTAAAAACATACATCTAAATTTTTCTCGACCTTAATCCATTATTAGGTTAAACCCCAATTTTCAAGATGGCGCCACAAAAAAAAACAAATGACAGACGTAAAAAATAAGGCTTAAATATATTCTACCGCCAAAGAGTTATATTTTCAAACATAGGCACTACTTGTTTAATATCTTTAGCGCAAGTAGCCAGTCCCAGAAACTTTCCGTATGGCCCACTTAGACTACAAACATTTGGTACTTACATCAAAAATCGTATTAAACCACCTAAAAATAAATAGAAACGATTGGCGGACACATGTAAGTAGGTATCTATATATTATGCCACAAAAATATCAATTTCATTAAGACATAATCCATATTGTCGAAATAAATGATGGGATTTATCTTTAATCCCGTGTTAATTACATAATAAAACCCTGCCCGCAAATTGGTTGTGTGACATCATTTAAATAGCGCACAATTTCCCGTACTCCGTGGCTTCCATTCACAACAAAATCCCGTGGACTTGCCTTTGTATCACGTAATTTCTCATTTGGCTTATCTGCTGTCCGTTTCAAAAGGCCAATATCGGACTAATAGTGGCTCGGGACCTGCCGATCGAAAGGGAAAAATAGCTAGAGGTTGTGGGATGGGGATCTCGCGAGAGGGGATTTTCTGTTTTATGAGATATATGTATATACTTAACAGTATATTTTAACTTCAAGAGTAATGAGTTAGAAATTATTTAAGACTGCATATCCTTCGAAACTGAATACCTACTAAAGTATTTTTAAAAAATAAGTATGAGGTGGAAAGGCAACAATAAAACAATCGTAAACAATAATAATTGATAATGTGCCACTAAAGAAATAAATTGAAAATATATTTCGTCAGAAATAATTCTTTAAAAATACATTATTTAAAATAAATAGGGATTCAAATTTATAAGAATCATCAACGAACAGTAAAATATTCGTACAATAAAGGTGTACATTTTAAAGAGAAGTAAAATTATAAAACGTAATAAAAACAGAAATTAAACGCTATTCTATACTGTTAAAAGTATAACAAATTTCCGTGACGGAAACAATTTTGCAGTTTAGGTATATATCAGTGTCGCTGAATGTGTGATTTTATCGTGAATTTGTGATTGTCGCTGATTTGTGATTGTATTTGAATTTACGAATTTGTGATGCATCGTGGACACAAAATTTTCAAGTATGTATCCACGATGCGGTTTATGGTTGAGTGACTTGTTTTACACCTCAACACTTGAAACATACGAGCAAACCTCGTGTGCAAAGTTGCTATCCATAGGCGAATATAAGAATAAGAATAAATTTATTTCCGAAATGAAATGCTTAAAAAGATAATTCACAAAATTTGCCTAACTAGTCCGAAGTCCTTACCAAGGTAGACTCGACTATGTTTGTGAATTTTGAATTGTGCGCACACTTATCAAAGTGACATAACCAAGAAAAAGAAAAAAATACCTACTATCTAATAATTTTAATAAATAAGCAGTATTTATTTCATATTTTGATAGTTGGCCCGTCATAAAATCGTTGCAGCAATGTAATTTTATATCGCGTGTTATGTGTCCGGATTAGCTGAGATATTGTAAATATTTTAAGGGAAAATGTTTCCTTTTGCTTGGGCAAATTCATCAAAGAAGAAACAACGGGAAAGGCAACGGTATGAGTGTAGAATACCTCTATATTGGTACACAATACGTTTTCACATAACCTACATTCTTGTTGCAGAGTTGAAAGAAGACTGGCTCATCGCCACATACGGGACTATTCGGATCCGTTCGATGTGCTTGCAGTAATATTTATTAAACTTTATAAACTCTCCAAAGAAAGTGCCTATTTTCTATTAAAATCAATTGAGTTGAAATCACTGGTTGAAACGACAGAAAAATCAAAGTTTTAAAACTCCCCGGCCATGTGAATTTGACGTTTGTAGTCCGGTGTTGCTATGTTCTTAAGCCGATTTCATAGATACAAATATTAATTCTAATTTTTGTGACGTGAACGTATTTCACGAGAATCGTGATCGCTATTACATTAATCTATTGACAAATTTAGTAAAATCAAGTCTGCTACTATTTTAGTTCGGAAAGAAACGCGATCGGCCCAATGACCCAATAAATAACTGTACAACTAAATACAGACGAGTGTCACTTATTCAAGGCCATCAAATAAAAACAAGCATTATATGTTGAAACATCAGATACAAAGCCGTCAAACCCGAACGCCAATATGAAGTGTCAAAAATCCAGCGACCCTCTAACGCTCAGAGACGAGTTCATATGCTCTCACTGTGACAAGGCTTTTCATTATTTTTGACGGGATTTAGCATTATGCGGGCGCGTGAGGCATTCGCTCCGCTCGATATATCAATTGTATAGACGTGTTTATATTTGTAAAAGAGTAAGGAACTTCGTTCCTGACAGGGGCCTCCGCCCTCACACGTTTTTTTTATTCTTTATTATACCTTATGCGGCTACCGCCCACCTTAATAAGGATTATTCACTTTACACCGTATCGGGGCACGGTCACACATCTACATATAGTATACTTTTGTATGAACTAATTCATGGTCAACCGGGCTGAGTCCGTGCACGGACTGGGCACAGCGTCGAAATGTCGATGGGTATTGTTTCCCGGTTCCGGCCAGGCCCGGCCCGGCCACGACACGTTGTAACATTAATGTGTTCGCCGGAGGCCAGTCGACGGCAAACTATAATGAGGTGAGAGACTGCCAAACGTTCAGTGGGAGTTATAGGCTTCCAAACTTTTGAATTTTGTTTAGTTAGGTCACGTTTTACTGTTTCAGATAAGATACTAAAGCATTCTAAAAGAACCGTAAAATTTGCTCTCATCATTTATTAATTATTTGTAGAGCGTGGCGTTTTCTCCTTCAGATTCTTATTTTCTCCAGGCTGGCTGTACACCCAATCTCATTTTTGCAGTTGTAATTTGTGTTTTCAATACTACGTCATTAATAGCAAATACAATAGCTGACGACTCAAGTTGTAATAATTCCATTACACTTTACAATTGACACACGCTTAACAACACTCGATACCTACATACGCGGACACGGTTGTGCAAAAACTGCTTGGTGTAACAGGAATGACTGGCCTCACCGGGGCACGGTGGAAACGACATGGCACGGACACGTCCCGGCCCCGGAACGGTTTAACGTGAATAATCCTTTAAACGACAATAAAAATTATCTACCAGGCAGCCGGCTTTTATAACATCACGTGGCAGAACTCAGGCGGTCACCAATCCAAGTACTGACCACGCCCGATGCTGCTTAACTTCGGTGACCTCACGCGAACCAGTGTTTCAACGCGGCTAATAATCAAGTGGGAGAAAATAATAATGTTAACCAAAACAACCAATAAAAAAGAATATAAATAAAGAAAAAAAGGAAATAGTAGGTAATCAAAAAATATCCTAGAAGCAATAAATAAAAAAAGAGATTAAACAGGCAGGTTAATAGTCAATAAAAAATAGAATAGAATATAGAATATAATATGTGACTAATGTAGGGAAATCAATGCGATTATTAAAAATCCTATATTTCATCGCCATATTCGCCATCTGAATTTACCTCGTTATCTAAGCTAATGATGTACTAAAGCCTAATTCAACTGTATTCCTGGAGAATGAAATTTTTGTGCGTTTGGCGGCATTCAGATCTAACTTGTCGTGTAACAGTTAGTGTTGAATGTGTGTACAGTTGAGACTATTTCTTACTTTAGTCGACATAGAGTAGATTGTGTGAGTACTTAAAACGCTTTCCAATATCATGAATTTAGGTAGATATTGTAAAGTTTGGGCTCTAAGTGGGATCCATGAGGAAATCCGGAAAGACAGTCACGTAGTGAGATCGGTGGCCGCCAACTACTACTGCCTGATACCGATTTCTGAGGTAAGATTTTAAGGCGACGATGTATGGAAAAAAAATCTCACACAAATATCATAAGAACATATCATAAAGATGTGCCGAACGAAGACGGCTCGGCGCATTTGTATGAGAAAATTAATAGAAACATACTGTAGAAAATATTACTTTTAAAATATACTAATTTTTAGTTGAGAAAAAAATCGATGGTGCTACAAGTTTTATGTATATAGGTTATGTAAAAACTATCAAAATGAAAAAAAAACATGCAATAATAAGTAAGTAACATTTAAGAGTGAATATTGATGAAACTTTCATTTTTATATATTTTGTTTATCAAGAAAAACTAATTTTTTTTAAATTCCCCGATAATCATGTATTTTATGGCCATTGTTAATGCCTTACTATTTTTTTGAACTGCTTAGTGCTAATGTTTAGTGTGAAAGATGGATTCAAAAAATACTCTAAAATGAAAAATTCCTACATAGCTCCCAGATTGACTTTTTTTCTCAAATTTTCTATCCCTTTTGAAAAATCTGAAATATTAATGTACATGTTAAAGGTGCCCTTAGTTATGATTTAATTTTCAGTTAACTAACATTATCAGTTAGTTCATCACGACAGTTTAAAAATGCCAAATAATGTAATCAATGAAAGTTACATATATCGTCGCCTTAACAATCGAAGAAGATTGCTATGGGTGCCTATCTGCGTAACAGTTAGGATGGAATGATTAACGTAGTCGATTGCCTTGAAGACATCTGTATACATAAGTATTGTTGACTGACATGCGCTGATCTATCGAATTTCTATCATATTTCGTGTGTGCTATCAAAAAAATATACGCTTTAAATTCGACCAGATTCAGTTATTTATTCAAACAAACATAAGTAGCCTAACATTACAGCATATATGCTCAAAAGTATTGCCAATGCGCTACGTACTTACACTAATACTATATTAAAGTAAATATTTACAAAAAAATCGTTAGAAATCCATTTTACAATGTTCTAAAAATTAGCATTAATTTTCATAATAGCCTAAGTTTAACTAGAGGTATTTCCTTCTTCAATTTCCACAGAGAAGTGTTAAAAATGTAAATTTCAGAAGGTAGACTGTTCAATATTTTAATCATTCTACCAATCTGTCAATTATAATATTTGTACGGTGTGCTGGCTCTACATAGCAGATGATTTCACATCGCATGTGTAATAGCTAACTGGCGAGAACAGTGGCAAATTTTCAAGTATTTCAAGTACTAATTCCCTTTGGAGGGGTTATAGGCGTAGATAATGGTTGCAATAAAGCTATGAAATTCAAGTGTATTATATGTCATCATGCCTAAAAATAAGATACATGGATAGAAACCGAATTGTAGAAAGTAAATATATCACAAAAAAAATCTCTGGATACGCTTTATCATCAGGGTGTATTTAAACGCATTTCCACACCATATATTCGTTCAAGATATTTCGAATAAAGATATAGAATAATAAAATCATTACATTAATATTATTGACTTGTCTGCATGTACGTATCAAAAAAACCCAAAATTTTGCTTACGAGATCGTAAGTGTTTATATTTGGGTGTGTAAATTGAATTGGATTGTAAGTACCGAGCGAATCCTCCTGAAGCCATTCTGTTCTTTGGAAAGCGACATTTTGGTACGTCCACCAATAGCGATGAGATATATATATATGGTTAAAAAGGTCATTACATGTCATTGTAGAGTCAATATTACTCAAAACTCCATCTGATTTTCACACAAGAGGTTTTTTGATACTATGCTACGTAATCGATTGCTTTTCTAATTAATTTGTTAACGCTCATAAAAGGCGATGACTTTAAGTGTATTTTTATTTATTAAATATCAAATATTATTATTCCGCTTTATTCTCGAAACTCTGTTTATTTTTCACTGAAGATGTTTTTCCGAGGCAGGCATACTTTCGACATAGTGAAAAACGGACTAAGTTGAGCCACCATAAGGACAAAAGGCCTAAATAAAAAAGATTTTTTAACGACGTATAACTCGCCTATGATTGTAGAATATTAACAAAGTAATCAGGCAGGCAATCTCTTACGTACCAACCTTTTAAAAATGTATTTTATAAAGCGACATGTATTGAAATGTCGAAGTTTACACCTTTTGGCAATTTTTGAATCGTCGTAATGAATTAAATGATGATGTCAGGTAACTGAAAAAAAAATTAAAACTTACGGTACATTTCTTAAGTAAATCTATTTCAGACTTTCAAATAGGATTTGAAAATTGAGAAAAAAAATTAATCTGGGAGGTATACAGGAGTATTTTTTGAATCATCGCTCATACTAAACAACAGGACCATGAATGAAGCTAAAAAAAAATAGTAAGGCATTTTAACAATAGTTATACGGGTTATACCTCTAAAAGAATTAAAAAAATAGTTTTTCTTGATAAAAAAAATATATAAGTAAAGTGTAAGTTACTTCCATATTCATTATTACATATTATTTATATTTAATGTTTTTCTATTTTGGTATTTTTTGCATAACTTATACATTCTACTTGCAGTACTATCGATACTTTTTTGAAATAAAATATTAGTGTATTTTAAAAATAATATTTTCTACAACACGTTTGTAGTAATGTTTACATACAAATGCGCCGAGCCGTCTTCGTTCAGAGAATGTGTATGAGATGAGATCTCCTTTTTGTTACATACCTACATCGTCGCCTTAAAACAGACAAATTGTTTGAGTAGCCCTGGCATTAATTGATATGCATGAAAATATCTTTTCAACGACAACTCTATTGAGGAATATACCAAGAGCCGTATATTTTTGTCCATTCTCCTTCGAATATTAACTATTTTTTAAAGAGTTTGCTCCTGGCAAGTAGAGTTGAGAAGGGCCTATGCCTGGTGCTGACATGTTTTTTGACATGCGCAACTTTCCACTGTTTGGGGAAATGGGGCCTAATGGGGCAGTGCAGCTTCGGCCTGATGACCGACTCTTTTATCATTGGTCGGCCCGATTCACGGTTCAACTCCCACCCTGTAGCCTCCCCGAAGAGAGACTAACTTGGTGAATCCGATGTGCGGCGGATCTGGGGAAATACCTCAAAACCATATTTAACTTCAAAATATTACAAGTGGAATATTACATTAAAATATAACAAATACTAACATTATCCGGTACACTTTCGACCAATATTGAAATACATACTTAAAAAGATCATCAACAATCCGGTTCGAACCTACCTATTACTAGTTTTATCAGTGATATCTACCTATCGTGTATGACTACTCTCCAGGTCATAGAACGTCCGGTTCATGGAGGTTCTTCCCTCTGTATCTCTGTAGCTCGCTGTTCGTTGAGATCAGATAGTACAGGAGCGGATGCTGAAGGTTTGGTGCTAGTTCGGTGCAAAGCGCACGTGCGTGCATTATTAATTATTGTTTACACCGGGCGCGGCTTAAGAGCTGCAAGCCGCTGGCAGTTCTTAACCCTTGACTAGTATTATCACGAAAAATCCCTAACTAGTGTGTCATGATATAATTGGACACATTTCATACTAAGGTTAGTTAGGCATCCACTTCATCTAAGCATATTACGCCAAATTTTGATTTGGGTATTAAGGGAACTTTGCAGCCCCCTCTAAACGTCGAAGACGGATTTTTAAATGTAGAGTTGTCAAATATCACCACTTTTATTAGCTTTTATTTGTGTTTATTCCCGAGTTGAAGACTATTTTTATAATAAATTTTAAATAGGACGGAGAGGGATTTTTGTTTGATATTTATTTTCTTCTTTTCAATAGTAGTGCATTTGTGATACGCACTGTCGACAACATTGATTGTTATTCAATCAAATCGAATTGACGGTAAATGGAAAAATGTCATTCAATTTTAAACCGACGTTAAAAATCCACACCGAATTAATAAAGAATAAAATAAATAAAAATACTGGGCTTATGTGCGCTGATACCAGATTTTTCGGTGGAGGCATCTGACTACATCGGCAGCGGTGTGGAGTCGTTTATGGGTATGTAGCTATGTACTTTTCTAGTTTTTATTATCTCCATTCCATATCAATACCGTCCTACTTGTCCTCAGGGTCTTCCGAAATATTTTCTCTTGCTAGTACTCAGAGACTCTACTATGAGAGGTTTTTAGCGATGCTTTCGAGGTCTGAGGAGCATTTATTCATGTATTTTTTACAAGAAAGGAGTTATCTTCCACTTGGTTGGAAATAGGTTTAGGTGCATTATACCAATTTATTCTCTAGATATCGGTGAATTATTTATATATTGGAAACGGAAATCCAACAATGCAGCAATCAATCCATTTATTGGAGTTTTCATCTGCTATTTGTAACTAAGACAAATGCTATCTAACAGTAAATTTAACGGGGATTTTTTTTCGGCAATGCGTATCGTGGTTTGAGGTTCGTCTTCGTCGAAAGACTCCAGAACTTCGTAATTCTCTAACCTGATTAATAGTGCAGTTTATAATGTCTTATACTAAGGGCGAACCCGGCGCTCTGGGATGTTATAACGAAATTTATCGGCTTTTCACCTCGACACGAACGAAAGGATTTGCAGGCAACATGACCCATAAATCTAACTCCGTCACTGCCCGTCAGGAGCCAATCCTTACGGTAAAACGCCGAGCAAAGACACCCAGCGGGCGAACTCGCCCTCTGACTCCTACATTTCAGACGAATTTCTCCATCATTTTGTCTGGTCACGGGTTAGAAGTCGCTTGCGCGGCTTCTACCTAATGTTAGTGGCAATTTGTGACTTGAATATATCTCGGATCCGAGGCGTCCTTTACTCGGCTGCCACCTGAGATTGGGTGACAAACGGATCGTTTCTAAGCATAGACGACATTATAAAATTAACATCTACCCCCGCTGTCATAAGAAGCTCTGTTTCTAGACCCCCTCCCCCTCCCCGGCTATTTGCTGATTGAGCAAAAGCCGGTAAACCGAATAGTGTATCAAACACCCGAGGTATGTATCTCCCAGATCCGCCGCAAATCGGTTTCACCAGGTTAAGACCCTGCTAAGAGGCTGCCGGATGGGGGTTGAACCGTGAGTAGGACCGACCAGAGATAACAGAGCTGGTCATCAGGCCCGAGCTGCACGGCCCCATTAAACCCCTGGTCAATAGTGAAGGTTTGATATTAAGACACATTCTATGGGCGAACCAGCCACCCCGAGGCATTTGGTACATATGGGAGTGTCAACTGCTACGGGCGAACCCGTCAACACCGGAGCGTTTTAACGATATAGATCGTTCTATCACCCCGAGGCTAAACGCAGAGACTTGAAGACGACGAAGACAAATCTACTTACCATGCTCCACCTAAGCTCGTAAGAGCCCAACGCCTTGCCGCGAGGCCCTGGGAATTTTCAAACCCAGAAAGGCCTCCTCGCGCCCTTACTACCAGATGCGGATCAGATTCCTCCGATCCCCCGTCTGGTCACAGGTCCGAGGTCGCT
>JAOPUG010000036.1:24348274-24361170 GCA_027564375.1 Micropterix facetella | reverse complement strand
TGAGTAATAATAATTTAGCCATAATATCGGTTTCTGGATTCTGATAAAGGGAAAACACTTATAATGTTTGTATTGTATGTATTGTTTTTCAAAGTATTCGCCCTGACAAATTATACGATTTTTGATTCTTTGAAACCATTGAGAAAAACACTTGGCTCAGTCTTCTTTAGAGGTCTCCTCATTCGCTTCTCGGAACGCAATCACCGCCGCTTCTGGAGTAGTGAACCGTATACCTCGAAGTTTATCCTTAATTTTTGGAAACAAAAAGAAATCGCAGGATGCAAGGTCCGGCCTCTATGGGGGATGTGGTATTATGGGGTCGTGCAGCTCGGTTCCTAATGGCCAAACTATCTGTCTATCACGGTCGTGCCGGCTCACGGCTCAACACCTATTCGCCAGCCTCTCCGAAGAGGGATGAAACCGGTGGACCCGCTGTGCATGGCAGCTGATCTAAGGGAAGACATTGGGCGATCTTTGATGTCCGAGTGATGGTCGGCAGCCGGCCTTTTCTTGACAGCCTTCCTGAAGAGGGGCCCTTTGTATCTCGGATATATGCGGTGACATGGCTAGACCTCCCTGTATCCCGGTAAAGCAGTGACACGTGGTTGGAAACCTCGGATGGATGGTTGTTTCATGCACTGGTCGATCTGCCGGCCTTTGCTCAACAACGAATAGCCGGGGGAGTGTAATGCGACCTAAGAAAGCGGGGGTAGTTAGATACCGTAAGCTATCTATCCATAGAAACGATACGTTGGCCACCCTATCTCAGAGCAAACCGAGTAAGGGGCGCCTCGGATCTGCGACATATTTCAGTGAAGTATTGCCGCTTACTTAAGGTAGAAGACCGCGCAAGCGAATTCGAACCTGTAACCAGATGGGAGGTAGGAGAGATCTGACCGCATTTGGTAGTAAGGGCACGATGGATGTCACACTGTGCTTGAAAATTCCCAGTACCTCCCCTTAAAGCGTGAGATTCATACGGGCGTAGGCGGAGCTTTGTAGGTAGATTTTATTCGTCCTTAAGTCTTTGAGTTTCATCTCGGGGTGATATAACGATAAGATCATTGAAATGCTCCGGGGTATTCGGGTTCGCTCGTAGTAGTTGACAATCATAATTGTATGGGGGATGTGTCATAATTTCCACGCTTGAGGCCTTCAAAAACTCCGTTATCATATTAGCGGAGTGGGTTGATGCATTGCCATGCTGGAGGATTACTCTGATGCGATGACTCTTTCCACGAACTTTTTCTGAAACACTGGGCAAGCAAATGTCAACGTACCAATCTGCAGTGGCTGTTATTTGGTTTTCAAATAAAATTGTCCTGTAATGTGTTGCTAAAATGAAACATTATTTTATCAGTTTTTTTACCTTTCTTAACTTTTTTCAGCAAATTCTGCAAAAGAAATAACTACTCAGCCGATTGACAATTTCTTTCAGGCTCGTAACCGTATACTCAGATTTTGTTTCCATCATATGGTGTTAATGATTGCCCCCGTCGCATTTTTTTTTCTATTTTATCACACAAATCTACACGCTGTTTGAACTTCCGTTAACTCATGCGATATCCATCTCGAAGTAAGCTTCCGAAATTTCAAGTGTACGTGTAAAATATTTTACGTTTGGCTCATGCCGATGTCCAATGTTGTACGAATTTGAAGACATGTAACTTATTTATCTGATAAGTTGCCGAATTAGTTGCCGTACAGCATCAATGTTACCTTCTGTTACCGCTGTCGGCGGCCGGCCTTCGCGTGAATCGTCTTGGAGATGAATACGTACACGTTTGAATTAATTATACCAGACGTACACAGAGCTACGAGGTGGGGTTTCATTACCAAACTCTAAATGAAGTCTTTGGCAACTTTCTTGTTAACTTAAATCACAGCGAAAATCATAAAAATTCATAAATCTATAATGTTCTCGACTCCATTCCATGGTTAGATAAACAAGCAATTTTCAAGATGGCGCCGCAATAAAAAAACAATTGATAGACCAAAGTTATACTACATACAAAGGGTTCTATTTTCAAAATAGTAATTACTTTTTTAATATCTTAAACGTGACTAGTTCCAGAAACTATAGTTATGTTGCTTTGTCCTAAAAGGTACCTACGCACTTTATGAAAATTAAACAATTATCTATCCCCTACCAAAAATTAAAAACAAAGCACTTAATATGCATATACCATTGTAATCAATGTCAAAAGTCCAACTGAGCGGCCACGGAAGGTTCTCGTCCATATAGATAGATTTTTAATTTCGGAACTGAATGGAGCTTCATACAAATGGATTAAATCTTTGAGATTGTATTTATATCTATCTTTTGGGTGAAAGGACTGCATCCTATGATAATCGCCTGCGTTTTGGGAGGATTTTGGAGTAGTCTATGGATTCTAGACCACTCTAAGGTAATCGACCTACTCTTTCTCTGTTCCAACCGCCATCAATGTCAATTGGAACAGAGAAAGAGTAGGTCCTAATTAGTAATTTGGCAACATATTAGTAACTTGGCAGTATTAATTAGTAACTTGGAAATGGGAGTCACCGAAATTATTGTAATAGGAAAAACGGAAATTTCCAGATTTTTTTTTTTTGTCGAAGTAACATTAATGTAAGAGTATGTAAGAGTATATTAGTATTCGCCCAAACCAACAGTTGAAACTATATTTCCCCATCCTAACTCATGATCGCAATTCGTTAAACAGGGAAAACGATTCATCAGGGCTTGTGAAAAGTCACTTAACCACTACAAAGAAAACAGCAGACAGTTCTGCACGGTTTTTTATTTTGTAAATTCAGATTCAAGTCAACCAGCGCTTTCTAATTTCAATCCAACGTCGCCAATTGCAAGAGTCTTACAAGTTCTATTTAATCACAAGATCCGATGCCAAAAACGAAGGATTTCACTTTGACCCATTTCAATTACAGCTAATGAGTCATGAATAGATTTTAGAATGCAATAATATAAGCGGGACCAAATTATGGTCTAAATAAAGTTGTTCAGGGCAAGATTTCTGGGACGTGATATCTTAAAAATATCACATGTACTATTTTGCCAAAAAAAAACAGGATACTAACACGAAAATTAAAATAGCACTCACCTGTGTAGCACTCCCAGAAGCGATGCAAATATCATAACTTTTTTTAAATACTTTAAGCCACTTTACGGCTCCAAAACGTTCTCCTTTGCTTTTTGCATTCTCTCCTCACTCGCCAAAAACTCAATCATCACCTATCTGTCATTGCGACGATGATGTCACGGCAATCAGTAAGCAGAATTTATGAAAAAAAAATTGTTTTCTTGTTTTGTTATTTCTCTAGAAAAAAAAATAGAATTTATTTAGATAATAAAAGTTTGTGAATATTATATGTTTTATTTTGTATTTTTTTTGGAACCCTTCAAACAGTCGCGCTTGTGCGCGACTTTCCACTTTTTAATAATATGCACAGGCTTAAGGCGGAGAAAAGGCGATTTTCGGTACAGTGTATACACAATGCTAATAACAGCATTCGATATTACTCTGTCGAATATTTGTACAGTAAACTGTTAAGCCAAATTACGCGATATCCAACGAAATACTACTAGCTGGTGTGCAACAGCGATCTCTTTTATAATAGCTTTTTTTAGCCGACCAGTACGATGCTATGGGAGGTATGTCCGAGTTGGGACATACCTCCAGGGAGTTGGGACATAACTCTGAATATCTGCTAAATATTGCTCTTTAACTAGGTGCGTTGCCATAGTAAATAAAAAAAAGCTCAGCGGGACATTGTTTTTGAGATGACATTCTACGAAGTGGGAATAAATTAGGGAGCGGTAATTTTCTTGCGTCTGTTCCATTGTCTCTATCGACTCATCAACTTCTATCAGCCATTGTTGCTTAACTATATAATGCTTTTTTTTGTTTCTGTACATATCGTTCGTTACCTTTATTAGTTGTGCGTTAGATATTATTATTTAATAACTAAGTAGTAGCGTCATTAAAGCAGAATAATACTAAATAAAGTCTACCTTAGAATAGCCTCAGGCCTAGCTAGGCGACTTTGATTCATAACTGTGTCTCCACAAGAACCGTATTTTTTTGTTGTCGTCTCAATCTTCCTAAAATATAACATGGTAAACTGTACTAATTCTTGTCCTTTTTCTTTTTTTTTAATTTATTTGTTGATTTTATTTACCTAGTCTATTATTAGGCCTTGTTCACTGTATTTAGTGCTAACTCTGGAATATGTATGTATCTGCATATATAGCATAAGTTTAAGCAATCCGTTAAGATATTTTCCGAAATGAAATTGAATTGAATTGTAATACCATAAATAAACAAGTACATTAACTTCCATTGTTCTTGAATTTGTAATACAAGTTTATTACGCAGTGTATTCTCGACGGGCGTATTATATGTAGGTATCATTATAATTGCTAGGCATGTGCATCGGATGTACGCAACCTAACTATGCCACAGGCGAACCTAAGATTTTCCAAATACATTTGGATCTTTCTTTTCCATCGTGGTTTTCAACCATGCTTATAACTTTTTAATACATTTTTTTTTTTAAATATTTGTTTAAATTCGGCGTTTGTGTTGCCAGCTTTACGCGGGAAAAAAATCCTCGCGGGCGGCACGTTCTAGTGAAAGAGTTATGCGGGTAGGTATGGTTACCTCTTATTATGTTATTATGACCGTCGATATTGGAACTGGGCCCGCGATGGGGACGTCACAGCCGAGAGAACAATGTTATAACGCTTACGCCCGCATGCAATGCGAGAAGCGAACGACGTAAATAATAACGACAGGTTGCCGACGACACGGCTCGTATCAAATTTAACAATATTATTCGCAGGCAGATTAAAATTATGTTGAATATTAGGCATTTTGGTGCATTTTATAATTACATACTGCTCTTTCGCATGAAAGCAAATCGTCGGCAGAATTGAGAACGCTGACGTCAGTCATTCCGACGTCTCGTCTGATTCGTCTAAAAATATATAGATATGAATAAAAATACTATTTTTATAGGTACTTACACTTTTGACAGCTATTCATTTTAATATAATAGGCGATAATAAACTGCAGAAATTACAGTGTAATTGGGGAAAAAATCATTTTACAAAATCGCCAATATTGTTTCGAAAAATGTTCAGTAAAGTGAGCCTTTTCGTGGCGGATATTTCAATGTTAATTTGGTTTTGTATTCTAAAACATTAGTAAAGTGAAGTGTTTCACGTGCGTGTTAGTGAATATAAAATATCTACTGCTCAAATGCTACACTGCCAAAAAATATTGGAAAACGCAGGCGATGACGTATATTTTACAACAATTTGCCGCGTCGTAACGTCTTTGTATACGGAATGCGATACCAGGGGAATTACCTAACTATTTATGTAATTATACCACAGTGTAAATAACACTTTTCAAGCTCTCCTCATAGGTTCTATATATAAATTTTCAAAGTGCCTGACGAATACCTTCTGTATACGCACAATCCTTTTGTTCTCAGAACAAATCCCAGTACTCTATATACTTTCTTCTCAATGTAGGTATTCAACATGCTTGTCAACTGCCATAGCTATTAATTATACCATGGTTTGGTGCGTCATTTACTTACCTGGAAGTAGGTTAGAAAATATAATTTGAAGGTGTCGTTAGGTGCGACTAATAAAAAAGGGAAAGTTTTCTGTGTAGTAGGTATATCGGGAGAGGAGGGAAGGAAGAGGGAAAGTGGCGGGAGGGGAATAGGGCAATATCGGTAAGGAGGCTCTCACACGACGCTCGGGTGAGAAAGTGGGACCGACTCGGGTGAACCTAATCCAGTTTATCCCCGAAAAGTAATTTCGCCTCCTGGTGCGCTGCTCCTGCTACTATTCCCTTCCCCCTCATGCCCCCTACGTCTGGGGGGTGATATCCCCCCCCCCTCCATCCCGCGTCCCACGGCAGCCATGCCGTCGTCCCCTCTCCTGCGACGTATTTGCGTCTTTTGTGTTTACCAAATCCCTTACTATCTACTTCCTGCCATTCCACTCTTTCGTTATATCGCCCTGCGCTTCCCTCTGAGTCTCTACGAGCCGACAAGCTGTTTTTCGCAGCCATCAGCATAAAGTTAGAGAAAAAGAGAATATCGTCTACTAATTATAAACTATACACAGTTTGTCCGAGAACAAGCGCAGAGATGAGGCCTCATGCAGGAAGATTGTGCCATAGTGCGTAACGCTTCCTCGATATTTAGTTGCTATGGAGTCGTTCACGGTGTTTAACTCAACTTGCTACACCCTGTGGGATATTAAAGACCACACATATATTAATTTTATTATTACTATTAATAATAATCAAAATTTTATAAGGACCATAAATTTTATCATTACTGGCAGGTACAACAATTTAGCCACAACATCTCTCCTTCTTTTCTAGTGCCGTCTTCTATTGGCGTCTTCAAGATTAACGTTCATTATATCTATCTTCACTATCGAAGCGGCTGCACGAAACAGTTATGTTTCCACCAGAATGTACTTCTTCCACCCGACCTTCGGCGACCCTTACATTCTCCCTTGCTCCACTAATTGCAATATTCTGGTTTCGAGCGCCACATTACGTGCGCGAAGTTTGTTCATAGTACTAAGTACCTTCTTCTATATATTTCCCCATTAGATTCATCACAATTAATTCGACACTCTGTCCGTCTACGACATCCGGAGCATTCTACAGTAAACCCACAGCCGCGGATCCACATGGATATTTGTCCCCGCCCCTAGAGACCCTCGGCCACATTTTCCAATACCGACACCATCTGAGTTTAAACTCAATAAGCCAAAAGGACTGAAAATGTTGCTGAACACCTCCAAGCCAACCACCTCGCAAATAATCTTCTTTAAGTCGATCCTCAGGAAGATCACAGGGTTCTTGGCATTCTCTGTCCTTGGCAACTTCGGATAAGTACTTCTTCATTGAGGCGTAGTTGCTTTCCTCCTTCAAGAAGTGCTTTCGCTGTAGCGAGGGAAGTGGACACGAGAAAAGGCACATTTGGCAACTTCGTATATTCCTGCAACTGCTTCAGATGTATTTGGCCAGGATTGGTAAAAATGCATGTCCGATAATACAAAATTTCTACTGATCCTCGGAACGCCTCCTGAGACAAATGCATCTGCCGAGAGATATTTCTCATCATTGCGGTGTCTCAAAACCACTTACCTTAGATCGACATACACGATAGTCGCCTCCTCGGTTTTGCTCTTATGTACATTAAAAAAGGAATATAGCAACTGACGTCGAAAACGCTATTTCGATATTTGCAAAAAAACGATATATAATAATAATCCCACTTTGTTTAATCTACACACATGCTAGATACGATCTACTGGCAGAAAATACAAATCAACATAGCCGATATTCTAGAAGGCGGGTATGAGGTAATCCATACAACAACCCCCCCTCACCCAGAGCAAAGATCTGGATCCACGCCTGTTCCGATCTCCAAGTTTTATATACAGGGTTTGAGTGAGGGTCCAGCCTTCCATTCCATAGAAGAGAAATTTCTTTATCTTGAAGAAGTTAGGTTGGGCAAGTTCAATTCGAATGTCTAGTTCTTGTTACTTATTATAAAAATATTGAAATTATTGTAACCATACATTCGCCACATAAGTCGTCTACAGTTGGGCATACAAAATGCAATTGAAGGAGAGAAATTACGTTAATGTCTTAAACTTCTCAAATTTCCGGATGTGTAATTTCAAAAAGGGGTAGGGTAAAATTAATTATATCCCAAGTAGCATAAGTTAAAATCTTTCGAATATTTCCTATATAGTTTGCATCGTTTGCAGAGCAATGCTTGAGTTTTATCTTGAGCAATGCTTGAGGTCAGCCTTGCTTGAGTTTCATCACTCTCTCAGCGGGCATCTGAGACACAATTCTACATCAGCGGAGCTGCTGCCACATAAAATATTGCTTTATATCGTGGATTAAGCAGACCTATAGGACTTCTTTGTTTCCGATGCGTTCTTGCCAATGCATGCTCATGATCTCCCTGAGGAATTGCAAATTGCATCTGTCGAGTTTGTGAATTTGCTTTTTATATAAGCACCACGTTTCTGAGGAATATGGGGGATGCAGCTGTATAATCGCCATGTATACAGAAAATTTCGTCCCTAACTTGAAACTTAATGTTACGCGAGTGGAAAACCTTGGATCTTAGATTAACGAAAGTGGCTGAACCAGTGCCAATTCTGTAATTAATGTTAGCGTCAATGTCGTATTTTATCATTATTGCGCTTCCCAGTAACTTAAAATTCTCCATTTGCCTCAGGACATATTTGGAAAGGGTCACCACTTATGCCGATGGCCATCACTTTCGTATTACTAATCTTGATTATGCTAATTATGCTAATCTTGAGACCGAATTTATCATCAACTGCAGTCATCAGCATTTGTAGATCAGCTGGGGATTCTGCTAAGTAGCTGAAGTCATTCACGTACATTATTTCTGCTGTTTTTGTTACATACAACTTTGGTGAGCGCCTCCAGTTTAACCAGGTTAAATCAACGTGGAAGTGTATATGTATGCCTTCTAAGATTTTCTATAGTGCATCATTAACTACGACTGTGCAGTAAAGTGTCAACTCGCATCTGCTCACTGTACAACAACCAAGGTGATAGATCTGACTGCAACTTCTATCGAGGTATCTTCCTTGCACCCGCAAAAACTCGCATTTGTTCTCCTTAGTCGCTTTATACAGTTTTCAATAAAGCCGCGAGCAAGGTCAACCAATACACCAGTGTTTTTTAATCTAGGAAAGGCTTTTCATTGCGTTTTTCGTTAGATATTATGGACAATTCTTAAGATTATGGGCCGCCCTGAAAACAGATTTCTTTATTGGCAGATGTGGCATCAAGCAAGGATCAGCCCTCGAAACATCTCTATTAGCCTTGTATTATATTGAAGTCAGGTACAGTTATTAAACATTATATTTATTGTTATGCATATTATTATTATCCTATAAGAGCTATGCGAGTTCGCAATCAGGATAATAATTAAGGAACAACAGAATTAATTCGTAATAATTTTAACGACGCCCCGAATGGCTCCCGCCTAAATCCCAGATATGGTGTCGCTGTACCTATAATCTGAAGCGCAGCCCTGTTTCTGATGTTTAAGATGTAGCAGCCGTTTGGATACAAAATTGAATACAGGCGATTAAGAGCATGTAAGTGTGTTTAAGCACCAAATTCCCTTAACTAGGGAATTTAGTGATGAAAAATTCTCGAACTATTTTATATTAAATCGAGATCAGTTCAAAGAGGTGTATGATCTCATCAAAAATGAAATTGACAGAGAAGGATGCAACGCTACAAGTCCCATGTTTGGAACTGAAGAGAAACTAGCTGTTTTTTTTAAGGTAAGTTATTTTATTCATTTACAAGTGATTTTAATAATTTACAATATTATTTTATTATCAAAATTTGTGTTCTGTAAAAGTATTTATAAAGTTCACCAAATTAAGTGAAACTGTAGTTTGTTGTGCCTCATTGATATCAACGGGGCTTAAAAGTGAATTGTCCGAATACGAATGGGCTGGTGTTGAATCGCTGCTGTAGGCTGAAGTGGATGCATGGTCACTGCAAGAGGACTTGGAGTATGTCTACCTCTGCTGATGAACAGGGGTCAACTGTCCATACCTAGGAATGTTAAGCAAAGTCGCCTCTACGTCTGTAACTACATTGAACAGATGGTTTTTGACAATATGCTCAGTTACGTGAGTGGCATTCTTTTGGTACTTTGGTACATTGACATGAAAAAATGGAATAGAGGATCATTTTGTGTGAGTTTCAAAGCTTCCAACATATCTTTTCTGTCTTCTCTTCATGATATAGCAGTTTCTTCAAGTTTCTCCATGGTATGTTTAAACATACCAAGCCATATTATTTTTCTTAAATTTTTTAGCTGATTTTGGGGTTACAGCTGACGACGAGGTTGCAGCTCACGTCGAAGGTAACGTTTCAGGAAGTTCCTGTGATTGGGCTTCATACTCTGTGCTTTCGTTTAATTGCTGCATGTTCACTTCTTCTACAATATCATTACATTAGATTTGGAATTTTGCATTAGGTTTTCATCATCACAGTCTTCTTCAAAGTTTCCTTCCCAATTTATTGACCATGTCAGGCAGTAGGAATCCCATTTGTTTTTCAAATTTCCATTATTTGATAGCTTGAGCCAGTGCTCCACTTTTAATATATTTCCGTTTCTCCTAATTGCATCTCTTAATGAATATCATAGTTTTTACTACAGCGCCTTCGCTTCAGCTCCTACAACAAAGGTTTCATTTGAGAACCTTTATAGTCTTATGAAATCACACATAAAAAAATAATGTTATCAACCTTGTAGCACAAAAAGAGATGGTAAAAGATGTCCACAAAAAATCCTATTCATTTTTAACCATGGATTATTGTTTGTTACAGAAACTTGGCCACAGGAAATAGCTACAAAAATATAGCTAAAGAATGGGTGATAGAACGGTCTTTAACATTGTGCGGGAAATATCTCAAACAATATAGAACCATATGCAACCGTTGTATTTGCCGGAACCATCCAAAGAACAGCAGGAATCAGTTGGAGATGGTTTTGAAAAAAAAGTGCCAATTTCCCTATTGCATTGGAGCTATTGACGGTAAATTTGACATGATTAAAAAAGCAGATCCTCATATTTTAACTACAACAGTACTTTCTCTATTATGCTATCCGCTAACTGTCGACTCAATTTATAATTTGTTCAATATTGATATAGGGTCACGAGGAAGATGTAATGATGGAAACGTTTTTAGCACAAGCGTTCTGGCAAGAAAAATGCTGAAACAAATTTTACATCTTGCAGCACCTGCTGTGCTGCCTACCCTTGTGGACCAAATGCCATACGTGTTTATGAAGCATTTCCATGATCTGAGAATTTGACACAACAATATCCAAAATGAAGATTTTCTGATAATTATGAAAACAAAATCTTTAATTACAGACTATCGTGAGGGCGACATAAGGTTGAATGCACTATCAGTATAGTTGCCTCACGGTTTCAAGTTTTCCCAAGACCTTTTGAAATTCCAGTGGAACATGTCATTAATGTTGTCAAGGCAGCTTGTATATCGTACAATTATTTTAAAATAAATGGGCGGGACTGTATCTGGGCACACAGCCGTTGGTTTAAAATGTGAAACATCAATGGCAGCGAGTACCTTTAAGTATAAAGGATTGAAATAAAAACGAACATCCCTCAGTTCGGAGACGTCTTCCACATATGTACGGGTGGTATTTTTACTCGTTATGTCCATTGGCATAGGTACATAAGCGGTAGAGGTGCTCGCGGAGTCAGTGTCATTCACTGAGCGTGCCGTCCCAGCTTTGTGACACTCCTGAAAGCGTCTCGCTCGCTCGGCGCCGGACATTAGAGTACCTGTGCGTGGCCCATAGTGTCCTCTTTTCAACGATACACGATTTATATTTTCAACTGACTCTTGCACGGGCTGAGGCCGACATATTGTATGTCCATACTTTTTATAGGCTTACTTTACATTGTTAATGTATAAATAATGTCCAAAATATTAAATCAATTGGTCATTATGAACTCTATACACTCACGCACGAATCACCGTGCTATCGCGTCCGAGTGAGCTACACTGAAGGGAATGGAGCAAGAGCGCCGGTTTTCGCCTATCTGCGCGGTGCCCCTTCTCCGTCGACCCGTCTGTCCTCGACGCAAACTCAAGGTCGTATCAGCGAGCTGACTATGTAAGTTAAATAATGACACCGCAGTTACAACTCTAAGACTAATAATTTGAGAGTTCTTGAGGCAAGACGATATAGATATTTTAGTTACGGTTCACATTTCTGTCTTAGTACCCGTATATTTCGGTGTGATTTTAAACATTCAAGTCAAAATTATCCACTATGTCAAAGTGAAGAGCCTATGCTGCAAGATCAACTGCACTCATTATAGCCAACCGATACACAAAATTCATAGAAAGCTATTGCAATTCGACATAATTTTACTACTTATTTTAACTCTGCAGGAGCAGTATCTTGGCAGAGGGAAAGTGTTGCTAGAGGGAAGTATTAACTCTGCAGGAGCGGTATCTTGGCAGAGGGAAAGTGTTGCTAGAGGGAAGTATTAACATATATAACAAAAATCGATTATAACTAGTTTAAGATCCTATAACTATTCAATTTTCTAAAATATTGTACATATAGAAATAAACAATACATAAATAAACTTATCACTATTCATATCGACTTCTTTGCAATTTTCTCCCACCTTTCAGTCTTCAGTTTTGACCTTCAAGGAAGTATACCTTGAGTTAAGGTATTGACCTCAGTTTTGACTTCATTACTTGTATCATACAAACTTGTCGAATCCGCACTGCCTCGATTCATTTTTCTTCCAATTTCAATAAACTTCATAAAACACACTGCGATTTTTTAAGGAATACTGCATTCCGCAGGATCACGGTAAGCTTAAACTGCATCATATCATGCTGCGATGTAATATAAGCAGTCGCTATTCTTTTTGTGGTTAACAAAATCTCACCAACACTCATCCTGCACCACGTCCGCAAGATACATTTCATTTTGCGGCTGGCCTAAATGGTTGAAATTTATCCTGAAATTGCTGCGCTACAATCAGTTTTTTTCTATTCTGAGGCTGCGGAGCCCAGTATCACTGCGACCATCACTGATCTATTGTGATCGCCTCTGTTCTTACGTTCCGTGCTAATCTTTGCTTCCTTTAGGAATAGCAATAGGCTTTTGGCACTGGATTGTTTTGCCTTGTCAGGTTTGAGGTAGTAGTTTTGCGCATTAGTGGACCTCATACGCACACAAGGTGCATGTGGGTTTCTTCTGCAGTTTCGCAGAATCTGCAC
>JAOPUG010000036.1:24258379-24271416 GCA_027564375.1 Micropterix facetella | reverse complement strand
ACCTGCAATTATGGTATCGTCATAAGATTATTAAATAATAAGCTGAAACTATAAGGTTTACTATATATATCTTGTTTTTTATCAAACCTTGACAAAAAAAATTACACTAAAAATGGTGCCTATGTACCAGCCTTGGTCTCCCCAAGCACATGTAAAATAACAATAAACATAATTGATCAAACTACAAAACCAAAACAGAGACATATTTAAAAAAGGGTTTGTATAAATGAGAGAAAGCACATTGAGTTAAATATACCTACATATATTGTTTCAAAGAAAGCAATCAAATAGAATTGCATATGTTGACATACACACACCCGCTTCCATTACACTTTAGATGCCTGAATTGCACGAACAAATACTGGTTTATGAGTAGCATTGCAAAAGAGAAATTATCGGAATAATCACGGAAACCTTATGTATATATGTATTTGCTTAGTAAAATTTGTATCCCATATAGAAAGTACGGATTACTTCCTCTATAGTTACCTTAGTTTGTCTTGTAGAAAGTAGTTACCAAGGTAGGTAGGCCCATACCTTTATACCTATCAAAGACATAGTGTATGTAAAAATTAATTACGTGGGGTTATTTCATTAAATGAAAATCTCATCGCAGACTCGGGTCTGTTGAAGGACAACGGCCTGCGTTAATTTCTCGCAAACTGTACAAACGTTCGCTGTGCGCAAATAAACGGCAGGATTCGGTCCGAGCGGCGACCCAAAAATGACACTGACGTCGTAACGCGAGCTCGGACAAATAACGGCGCTACGCGGCGCGGCGAGCCGGTCCCCTCCAGCTAGGCAGTGGGGGGCGGAGCGCCCGGGGGCTCCGCCCCTCGGTCCCGCCGACGACCCAGACGTAAATCTCCTCAAACTGTTTTGACGACGGCGACGGAGCGGCGGTTGCCGTGGTTGCGCACCTATGTATTTCACATATGAATATAGCCTCATCGTTTTATTCCGTAAAATCTACTATAGGTCACCTATAGGCAATATACCCACAAAATAACATATGTATACATGGACAAAATGTTACACCATTGTTATTGTTAGAACTTCTTAAATATTCGTTCAAATAAGTGCTGCTAGAGGCGAAAACACCACAATCCTCCACGCAACGAGCCGAATGCTCGAGAGAGGGATTTCGTATGGAACCTCGTGTTTAAGCATGCCATGATTCTCTATTATGATATCAAACCAGCATTTTAAGTCTCCTGTTTATGAGTAATGCTTTGTCAAGTGTTTTATTATGTCAACGCTTGTTAGATTGAATAAAGTAATGGTTCTGTAAATTGTATAATCATAAGTACATATGGACAAAATGGCATATCATACAGAAGGACATAATCGCACAAATATGTTATGAAGCAATCATGAATATCAATAAGAAATAATCAGAAAACAAGAGAAAAATAACAAAGGTGCTTAAATTGAGTTCATTCGGTAAAGGAAACTTTACCGATTCCACCAAACAAAAAGGAAATTGGGCAAAATTACTAAATTACAAAATTAAAAAATACAAAATAAAATCGTTTTTACTGAATGTATACGTATGTTGTTTGTATTAGGTACCTTACTAAAAGATTATATGTTTAAGAATAAGATTACAATTCAACTTTGTTTAAAAATAGCACATGATGGTTAATGTAAATTATACACTTAGAAAAATATTGGATTTGTCCTTAGGTACATTACTATTTCATTATTACGGTTTTATATAAAATAATGATGTTCCAATCGCAATTTTTTTGAATTGTAGGTGATTTTGTTGAATGTCCACTACTTGATTATATGCATCAACATGTTCCTTACGTGCATTACGAAAATAACAGTAAATTGTAGCTTCAACATGATTCATGTATCCGACTATAACCTTACATATACTACTAGGTACCTACATGCTGTCATGATCCTGATGTAGTGACATAATGAAATAACATAACGTTTTATGAGTCATAATTTCGGAATTAAACGGCAACAAGAGAATGTTGCTACATATTTACAGTGACATGGTAACTACACTATTATCCATCATGTAAATTCATACGTACCAACCACTGTCTCAGATCCATAGGTAGGTACATAGGTAATTCCTTTTGAAACATTCGTATATCCGTGTATTACAGGGTTTAATTTTTCTCAGTGTATTTTACCTGTCAAATTACGATCAATAAAAATCCTGCAATAATCTAAACAAAAAGTAGATATAGTTATTTTGTATGTATTTCTCATACATATAGGTTTCATTTAATTTTGAGGACACTGCATGCAGAAACAAACGATCACAGAGTATTATTTAGGTATAGTAGGTACCTACTTATTATATTCCTCGATAAAATCAAAAATATATGCGACGGAACATAGTCACTGCTTAGATGTAGGTATTACCTACAGTTGTTATTATTTTTATCTTTTGTATAAAACTTATTTACATTGGTAAATAGATACCTACTATCGTAAAAATAAACAGAACGCAAATTTGTTTATATGAAAAAGTAGAAAAAGTTTCTTACTTTAATTTTTTCTTCTATAAAATAAATATTGATAGATACAGATAACTACCTAACTACTGCTAATATTTTCTACATCAAAGCTTAGAAGAAAATAAACTGACAAAATCATCTAAACTGATAGAAATTATGAGTAGGTACTACCTACCACCGACTATTTTAAATAGCAACGTCGTAAGGTATAGGAGTAGATACCTAACAGAAAAATAGTTTTTTTTTGTGATCACTAATAAGGATTTTATGTTTTCATTAAAAATAAAATTTTACTTAGTCTATCTGTATCTGCAATAAGGCAATAAACTGGGATTAACTGTTTTTATTTTATTATATAGGTACACTGGGACTACATTAACTACAATTTTATATTCAAATAATAAAAAAACAATTACGTATTTTCGTATTATAACAGAAAATATGTCGTTGTATCTAAGGGTTGATAGAAAATACCCACTATTTTAAATAAATATTTCATTTTACAGCTTACTTACATTTAATATCTTATTACAATAATGTAAATTTCTTTATTGTAATAATATATTATTACACTAAAGAAATAATTTAGGCTGTAGGTATGAGGATATATATTATATTTTATTTATACATACAGCTATATTCTATATACATAGATGAAATCCTCTTGCGATGCACTCAACTTCTTTTTACTGCTCAGTTCTTTAAGAGAGAGTGTTATGATCGTTTTGTTAAAAGTAAAAGAGACAGAAACCTATAGAATTTACAGAGAAAGTGCTTTTAAAGATTCAAAGTAAACTTAGATATTGACAGTTCCATCGTTTCGCCGAAGATGGCGATTGGTATGGTAGGTAGGTACTACCTACTATTGAGCATCATTTTGGTCAAAGTGTTTCAGTAACTCTCGGTAACTTGATATTTAAGAAGCGTTTCTACATTATCTCCATTATATTACCAAAGTCAATATACCCAGTGAATAAAAATGAGTAGGTAATAACTCAAAAAAATTATTCGCGAGTATTTATCTACCCACTTTTTAATAAAAATTCTTTCATATAGCAACCTTACTTTCAAATAGGCAAGTATGTGTCAGTGTAATAGTTTTTATTCATCAGGCCTATTAAATTTTGTAAAATTAGGTGTAACATGAACTCCTAAGTCAGATACCTACTTAATTAAATTCTAACAGCGATCTACATCTTGGGCTCGATTGCATTTCTTCGTGAACTAAAATCCAATATTAGTTAATGTGAACGGAACAGGGCAATATGTTAGAGCGGAATGTGTGAATTGAAAGAGTGTCACTTTTCCGTATTAAAACTACCAACCGAAAAAAATAAGCTAAAACTGAGGCCGCACCAAACGTGTTCAAATTTATTCGGATGGCTATATGTAAGTTCGGCAGACAATTCGTTTTTGTGCGGGAAAATGTACAATCTTTCATTTGATATTCCGCTCTAACTTATTGCTCTGTCTCTTTCGCACGAACTAATGTCCAATATTAGTTCACGAAGAAACGCCATCGGGCCCACTGTACCTAGGTCTATTGGAAAAGTGATCAAGCTAATTTTTTGGTAAATCGACGTAATGTAACTCGAACACCTTAAACTTCCTATTATTCGGTGCAAGAAAAATGCTCAAGACATAATAATCACCTCCATCTACTTGATCAACTCGTTTCCTTTTTGCCTTTGTCCGTACATACTTCCACTTACGTCGACTTATGATTACTATCTAGGCAAAAATGACTTAGAGCAGACTTGATTGTGTTTGCCTAAACTGTCTGGCTGGCGCATGGACTTAGTGATATTTACTCGGACTTTCTTTGAATAAGATTGTGACCCGAATGCCTTAAAATTCCTATTATTTAGTACAAGAACAATGCTCAAGTCATAAAAACACCTCCTTCTACTTGATCAAAAAGTTTTCCTTTTGCCTTTGTCCGTACAAACTTCCACTTGTGTTGACTTATTATTATTATAGGCAAAAATGACTAAGAGCAGACATGATCCGATGTTTGCCTGAACTGTCTGACGGGTGCATGGACTTAGTCATATTTACTCGGACTTTCTTTCTGCAAGATTGGATTGCGTCATTGATGCTGCTTTCAGAAACTCTACACTGAATACATAAAAAACCCTTAAAAAGACTGAGCTTTTTGTTTATATTGGCAATAAAAATAACTGCTAAAGAGGAATACTTAGAAGAGATAGAATTTTATAATGACGTTTACAATGGAAGATAAAGGTATTTAGGTTTTGTATTTGAGATTTTTCTTTATTCTATTTCTCGGTCAGATCTTTTAATTTAAGGTTTGTAGGTACTTAGTTTTAATAAATTTATTTTTTGTCTAAATAAAGTTTGTTGCTATGGTACCTACTCAGACAATATCATCGTTAAAGGCTTTAGTATCATGTAAAAATAATTCAAACAAGAACCCTCACCAGATTATCAAAGAAAATTTAAGTTTAATTATCTCAGAATGTTGTTAATTGAACTTCTTTACATTTTCCAGTATGCCGACAATATATGAATTTTCTGCCTCAACCGTTACGCTAGCTTCAATCTGACCGCACATAAGACTATCGCGAAGCGTTTTACATATATGTTACGTACTTACCTACTTTAAAATCAAGAATAAATTTTGCTCAAAATCAAATATCTCCACGTTTTAGAACATTTAGAACCAGAAAAATAATAAATATATATCTGTATGTCTGTCTCTCTGTTTGACTAATCGATATCTAAAGAGTTGTCGGATTTCGAAAATTCTATCAACAGTCTGTTTCATTAATCAATGAAAAAAGCTGATTATATTTTGGGGGTCATCAATAAACAAAGTAAGGGAGCGGTCATACGAATGGACGACTGAAAAGTCATATTGTTAGCCGTATGGTCACTAACATTTCATTAGTTCTCCAAATTAAAAAGAAAAACCGAATACAGAAGAATCTTTGAGAACGGATAATGCGTTCTTGGTTTACACTGGTAGGTTTAATAGGCCATAATGAAGAACGCGTTGTCCGATTTCGAAAATTCTTTCCCAATTCTGTGTTATTCATCGATGGGAGAGCCGATAAGCTTTAGGGTTCCATACCTGAAATGACTGAGAAATCGCACACATCGTACGGTCGCCAAATGTTTATTAGCTATCCAAATGAATACGAAAAATAGATAATTAAAGATTTTTTGAAATCGGACTGTGCGTTTTTCAGTTAAACAATTTAACGCTCAATGAAACTTAAGGGGCCGTAATTTCTAAATGAATAATCCGACTTGAAAAATTATTCGCCAATTACCTTATTATTCATCGTATGGCCGTTGAACAGTTGGATACTGAAAATTCAGTGATATAGTGGATTACTTTTAATATAGACATGATCCTAAGCATTCTCAGATATTTTTGCAACTTAACTGGTTTGCAGTCCTAGTTTGTCCCGCGTGTAGGTAAGTCAAAATCACACATCCCACCTCGTATTAGCTACGGGCAAAAAATCTAAATTTCGTAATAAAAATATCAAATTCAGCTACTGTTGGTGTAAGTGTTTGTAGAATCGGTCTAAACCAGTTTATTCAGCCGTATACTAGCGACCTCTTGTAAGGGTGCCTGGACCCACTCGAGATGCTCATATGGAAGATGCGCTCCCGTCGTTCGGGGGGTAGGTATGCGGTATTTGGGCGCGCGTTTTTTTATGCGTGCAGCGCGATTTCATGCGCAGCACTGATTTTGCACACCTGGTCCGGTCGCTCCGCCGGCCTCATTGTGCTAGCTCCAAATGCGCCCGGGGGAGAAGCGTACAGGGGACAAAAACCTTTTTCATTTAGATACACTGAAAAATTTGAAGGTAGATCTACCTAATAATATATTTATAGAAACTTCATTTATATAAAGACTGTCTCATTGCAGTGGATCTTAATGAGACTATGCAGCTTGAGCTTAATGGCCTCTTTGTCTGAGATTAGGTCGGCCTAACTCACGGCTCAGCTCCCATCCGGTAGCCTTCTCGAAAAGGGACTTAACCTGCCCGGGCAGCCGTGAACACTACCTACGGCTGTAACCTGCAGTGTTGACAGTTGGGATCGGAATGCAGATCCAGGGGCAGATCTGGGCGGTTTGTGCATTCTTGCCACATCTTCGTATAGTGTAAGCCAAGTTGCGCCATCCGGCGTATAACTGGGGGAGTCTGGAAGCGTAGCTTTTGATGACTAGGTGGTAGATATTAACGTGATGTAGCCTATCCTTAGAAACGAACCGTTGGCGACCCGATCCCGAATGAAATTGACGGGCAAAGAGCGCCCCGGATCCACGATAAATTAGAGTTACGAATTACCGCGCACATCAGGCAGAATGACAGGCGAGAGGATGAAGAAATCAGTCCAAACCTGGGAGTCAGAGGGTGAGGCTGCCCGGCAATTCTCAGTGCCTCGCCGTAAGGGGTTGGACTCTGACGGGCTGATGGCGTGGTTGGACACGTGAAACGTCAACATCCATATTCACAAAGGGTTTCATTCCATGGGAGAAAGAACGATCAGCAATATCGTTACAATTTCCCGAGGTGACGATTCGCCCACCTCCAACTGTTTATTGAAGTCACAACGTTCAAAAACGCATCACAGATTTTCTCCAAAAAATGCAGACGCACGGCGGTCGGAGGTAAATCGCAGTTTAAAGAAGCTTTTTTACCGCTATGGAGGACGAAGAGGGAGGTAATTTTTTAATCGATAGAGATAGGAGACGACGTCACGGTGACGTCATTATTTATCGCTTTCATTTGAAATTTGAACGTGGAATGCGGGAGCAATAGAAATATGACGTCATAGCGTTTACGACGTTTTCTCTATCGTTTCAAAAATGAAGCAATATTTCTTAAAATTGGTGGTGGAATTTCCTTGTTTTATATTGTTCGTGTAACATAATAATTTTGTCAACTAAATTAATTCCCACGGTATTTCTCACTTAAATCAATAGGTTAATTTCTCACAGAAAGTTAGTTGTTTACCGCCACAGCAGCTGTAGCGTTAGATGTAACATTCTGAGATGTTAATAGTTCACATAGGTTTAATTCATAATAAAGTTTATTTTGTTACTCTAATAATTTTTCTCGGGGTATAACTCGAGCGTTTAGTGTGTGTCGCCAATTACACGCAATTGACACACTTTCAGAGGAAACAAGCACACGTCAGACACATGCAATATACGCATTGCTTAGAACGTTTGCATCTTATGCGGGAGACATACCTTTTGAAGAAATTATAAGTAGCGAATTGGTTTGCGAGTGTATTTTCGTTGTTTTCTCTTCTTGTTTAGCCCCTCCAGCACAGACTGGGCATTTCTGCGTTTTTTTCCAAAAACCGATGCTTTTACTTCTGCTATTCTTATGAAGCATGCGTCATAAACCGCTACAAGAAGCGCCAGGCTTCTCAGGTACAGTACGGTAAAGTGCTTTTTTTTTTCACGGAAGCTGTGAGTGTTAAATATATGCATCTACACAAGGACAGGGGGAACAGCGACTATAAAAGAAGCTCTTCTGGCAGCGCTGTAAACGCTATATTGAAAAAACAAAAATTCCGATGGAAAAAATTAAACCAGATTTATTACGTAAGGAAGAGTTTTATTTTATTGGAATAGAAACCAAAGAAAACATATTTATTATTTTAGACCATGTCGGCATTAAGAAATGTTAACATACTAACTTTAGAGGTTTTTAGGCTCGTTTTATGGTTACCAATAATATAACCGGAAGTAGAAAATACTCTTTTGCAGGGCACTGATATCACAACGATGTTACTTTATTATTGAATATTGTTTTTAAAATTAGGGTAAATTGATTGATAGTGTCACCGCCATTCTAGCGGGGAAGCGTTTCTTTGAAGAATATCTTCTCGCTTAAAAACCTCTCCACTTCTATTTCAGCGGCCAAGCGAGCGAGGTAAACAGACAACTCAAAGCAGGGCAATCTCTCTAGCTTGTCGCTCAGCCGCGGGCCACGTTGCGATCTGTTCGCCTGGCAGACTCGCTCGCCGCACTGGGGACTAATAGGGTCATGCAACTCTGTCTATCACGGTCGGCCCGACTCACGGCTCACCACTTATCTGGCAGCCTACTCGAAGAGGGACGAAGCCGGTGAACCCGCTGTGCATGGCGGTTAATCTGAGGGAATAACTCGGGCGACCCTGGATGTCTGACCACTGGTCGGCACGCCAGCCTTTTTTTAGGAGTGGAGCTGGAGGAGTGGAGGAAGCGCAATGCGACCTAAGGAAGCGGAAGTAGTTAGATACCTAAATTAAGCTATATATCCTTAGAAGCGATAGGTACATGGCCACCGGATCTCGGGTGGAAAGCCGAGTAAATGGTGCCTCGGATCCGCGACATATTCCAGTGAGGAATTGTCGCTTACTTAAGGTAGAAGACCGCGCAAACGACTTCAAACCTGTTATCAGACGGGAGGTCGGAGAAATCTGACCACATCTGGGAGTGAGTGCGCGAGGATGCCCCATCGGATTTGAAAATTCCCAGTGCCTTTCGGTGAGGAGTTGGACTATCACGGGCTGAGATGGAACTGGATAAGTAAATCATATTCGTCCATAAAGTCCTTGCGTTTGTCTCTGGACAAGAAAACGATAGATTTTGTTATAACGTCAAGGGTCGGCGGGTTCGCCATTACATGTGACGCTTTCCAATGCTCGCCTGGCAACTGGCGAACAGATATAAATGAGCGTGTAACATGTAGCATGTTACCTCTATTTAAAAAAGCGTGCTTTTTTGCTTCGTGCTTTTTGACACAGACAGAGCCGTACGTAGCAAACCGATGATATTTGGTGGAACAAGTTTCGAGCAGTAGTCCTTTGTCAATTTCTTTTAGACAGTCTATTCATGAGGTACAAGCCTAGTAAGATTGTGTAACTGACGTAAGTTGAATAAGTTTGTCGCTTTATTTTAATCGTATTTAAGTACGATTAAAATAAATATTGGTAAGTATATGTTTCTTGTGAACAAAGTGTATAAATTATATTTTAAATAAATAAAGAATAGAGAATATGTAACTTTAATGGTAACATGGTAACCCATTAGCCAATCAAGTGGTAACAATAGTTTTGTAAATATCTATACCGTTCAATAAAATCGCTATTAAAATACTATTATTTACATACAATGGGCGGATGTACAGAGGACTGTGCTGCGGCTATTATACCGGGTTTAGTACTGAATTCTGAAATTATATGCATTTGAAAAATCCATTGACATACCACCGTATCGTTATCTTTCCTTCCTGCTTTTAGTCTCGCTTTTCATTAGGATGATCCATCTATTCCATATCTCCCCGTAGAAATAAACCAAGTTTGCAATCCCTGCTTTGCAGCTCGTTGAGTCGCATATTATTATTACCCGAGCTTTAAACTCGCAAGACTAAGGTAATGTGGAGTTGAGCACAATAGTCGCGTTCGGCAGTATGCGTGCGTTAGGACGTGGGGTGCGCGCGCGTCGGTGTGCGCGCGATCGTCGTGCTCGGCGCGAAGCGCACGCACGTGCACATCGCGCAATAGTCAAGGAGCCCGCTACAAATAATGCCACGTCAACGTGCACACGTATCAATGCGAACACGTTTATAGTATTTTTTTCACGACTAATGAGACATTAGCATCACATTTATTATTGAAAATGCCTTCTTCTTTATTGGACCTCTTTTCGAAGACAATATAATGGTATTTAGGACATATTTTTTAATGAGTGGGAGTATTCACAATGTTTCTTCTCCTTCATTTGATTGGGCAAGTTTTCAAGAACAAATAGCTTTTTTTGGCCCGTGGTATTACGTAGGGTGAGCAATAAATTCGGATGCGAGCTGTGCGTTTGTTCGTTTGTTTGTTTGTCCGTCTGAAGACTTCCCGTAGTCCGATCTTAACCAAATTTGGTATGCAGCCTCCCTCGGTGACCCTAAGCAAATTCAATCCGAGTTCCGCATGTGCTGCTGCAGGTGTCTTCTGATTTGCTTGACTGGAGGAGGATCTGACCAATAGGTTGCGTAAAACATAGCGTATATGGGTATTTTTAGAATCGTGGTTACGAGAGAAACTTGCTGGAATAGGTTTTAAGCTATTTCGGATAAGTCAGAGGTTATCAATCACGGGACCGGTGAAAGTTGCCCATCTATATCACTAATTTTGCCTCCATTATTTAAAATAAAAATAATAGTTTTCGCAACACTAATATAGGTAATATTTTCCAACTCTCTACCAATATTCTAACCTGCATGCTGATCGGTCATTTTATTTTGTTGTACTGTTCTAAATAAGACTGTTCATCTTTGGTTTATATGATTTTTGTGCCCGATTACGCGCAGTAATTTAAAATGGGCTCCACCACTGCTCGTACTCCGCCCGCGGATCTTGCCCGAGCTCACAAAGGCAAAATGTTTATTAGGCATAGGTCTCAAAAGGAGCTAAAGCCGTAATGGTTGTTTGATTAGAGAGGGACCAGTCTGGACTGGTGTGAGGATTCAAGGACTCGCATAACTTGGTTTTTTTATGACCAGATGAATCGGATGGGTTAAGGCGAACGAAGCCCGTCGCATACCTAAGAATAAAAAAATAAGCGAACCTTGACTTCTGATATGAAAAAATATTATTATATTATTCATAAAAATAAGAAAATATATTTTCTCCTTCACACAAAGATGTTACTTAACAACATCATATTACATAGGAAATTACAAGGAACTAAAAAACATGTAATCAGAAATCTATAAATTACTATTTTTCTATGTGGCGAGGATATAATAAAAAAAATATTATTTTTGCTAGTAGCTATTTGAGGAAACGCCAAAACAACACATCGCATAATCAAAATTAAAAAATAATTACCAGAAAATGTTCAATTATAAATTAATTTATACGAATAGTTAGAGAAAAGTCTAATGTTTCGCGGGATTACATTTTTTTAAAAATCTTCTCTTTCTTACAAGTAATCTGCGGAGATATATCGATAAAAACGAGCCAAGATGGCTATATAATTTTAAAAATTAGATATCCCTGTATCAATTTCTAAATCAGTAAGTCTCTAGAGGTGTCAAAAATCATTTAGATTTTATTAGTTTTTCAATAATATTCGGCAAAACAATAAAACCCGAAAAAAAATATTATAGAAATTTGGCTGTATTTTAATGAAAAAGTTTTTAAATCTGAAAGAGTTTTAGTTAATTTTAAATATTCTTCGACTTATTGGCTTTGAGATTAAATAGATTAAGTACGTTAGTCAAATGGGTGATGATAATATGCTTTATGATGTAACGGCACCGTATTATTCGCTAAACGTTAAACATAGGCTACGTCCCTATTCGTTATGACTAAAATGGTATGATGTAACTCAAATGCGTTATCGTTCCGCCGTTATTTTAGACATACTGAGAATGAGACGGCGCTCTACTCGCGTGTCATAGGATGAAAGAAATAGAAATCCTTTTCAAGTTGTCAAACTTCCGGATATCGCGTCGCTCTCAGCTGATATAAAAAATCATGATTAATTGGATTCGGTTTGGGTAAAGGTATTTAATTAAATCACTCAAATGTTCCCCAATCACGAATATTTCGAGAGGAAGTCGATTTTATCGAATGATAGCGATGCTATTACAGCGCATGTGTAATACGCTTCTCTGATTCTCGTACTAGGGTAGATTTTCTTCTCTTTTACATTTAAAAAATTCTGTGCGCACATAATTTTAAACTATAATTAAAAAACTATGTTTATTGATAGCAATCCATTCACTGAACGCAGCCTCCCTTCAACAAGACCGATTCTGTCTGTCCTTAAATCATACGGATTCGAGTAGATCGTCGATAACGAATAGCCGATAGCGAATAGACACAACGACATCTTGTAAAGCAAAATATGATCCCAACAAAATCATTTTTAACTTTTCACTCATTTTCACCCAGCAATTTTCAAAAGAAAACTTTGCCAGAAGAGTTTGCCAAAAGAAAACTTTAATCTGAATGTACTTTAGACCTATACTACCTACACGTGTATAGTTTAAATCAAGCAATTGTGATACTACGAAATGGTGTTTTTCGTATTTACATGGTACCCACCCTTAATGTAAACATTTTGTGTTCCTTTTGTGTGTCTCGGATGCAAAGCATATTGTCCTAAATCGCCCGCTTATGTCACACATTTATGAAGATCCCTAATAGCGCGACAAAGGAACTGCATTTCCGATTAGGCCGATGTCACACCTCCCGCATCATGCAAAACGACAAATATTTTACATGTCCGTGATGCAACGAATGTCACTCCATTATACTGATGGCCATTGTTCGATTCCAAATCAATGTATTATTGATTAGTTTCGCCGCTTCCTATTGTATGGAATACGCCACATTTATCGCCCAACAAAGAGGACCGTGTTTTCTCAATTGCAACTACACAAAATATACAGAGTAGGTAATTGGGGTATATACGCTGTTTCAAGTAACGGTGAATTGCTACATATATACCTATTTCATAATAATGTGAGTCGTGTTTTGCACCATTTATTTTTATTTAGCTTTATATCTACTTGT
>JAOPUG010000036.1:24147190-24161465 GCA_027564375.1 Micropterix facetella | reverse complement strand
ATTAATAGTTAGATAAAGGTTTAAACTTACTTATGAATAAAATATTTATTTAATAATCTTCATATCTTATGACTAATATAGCTGAGGAATATCGATGAAAACGAGTCAAAATGGCTTTATGTGTTTTATATTATGCTTTTTTAAAAAACCATATCCTCAATATAACGTGTAAAATATGCGAGTTTGATTGGAAAGATAGTGGCCAAACTCTAGAAAAAAGTCACACTGGGCTAGGGACTATAAACCAAAGAAAGTTTTTAGAAAGCTTTTTTCTCTCAGAGCAATGAAAGCGGAAGAATATTTGGGCCGTCATGAGATTTATCTCTAATGTAACATTTGAACCCCTTCCACACAGTAATTCCTCTTTATTGAGGGAGTCATTACAAGAGTGGCACAATGGATCTCTCGTGGTTGACTTTAAGGAATGCCCGTGGCACAGGAATTAACAAGATGCCCTGGTCGTCCATCAAGAAATTCAAACAACAACTTCTAATTTAGAATATAATTGTAAAGTACCTAAAGGATAAAGGACGTTTAGCATCTACGCAATATGGCTTCAGACCTAACAGATCAACAGACGATGCAATACACCAACTCACTGACTAAATTATAAAGCAAATGGATTCACAAAAGAAGTACTCGCAAAAGCGGTTGATAATGTATCAATTTCAATTCTACTTGAAAAGTTACACAAACTAGGCATAAGAGATCTTCCGCATAATCTAAAATATTATCTTTCGGACATGGCTCAAAGTGTAAAGGTAGATAGTATAATAAGTGAAGAACTACTTATTGAATATGGTATTACACAGGTAAATATACTTGAACCTTTGCTATTTCTCGTTTATATTAATGATCTTTCCTCCTCCCCCTTCCCAATAATGGTAAGATTATATTTTATGCCGATGAGACAGTTTTACTCCTCAGCGCCGAAACTTGGAGTGAGACATTTACTCTCGCCCCGGCTGGCTTCGACTCTGTCACCCAGTGGCTTAGAGAAAACTCATTAACACTCATTACAGACAAAATAAAATACTTCACATTCTCCTACAATACACTTACTCAACCAGCTTCGAACACATACTCAATATTAGCATATTACTGCTCAGACTCGCTAGAGAATGCAGGCGTATACCCTAAACTTAACAGCACAATCACAACTAAATATCTAGGCACCATAATTGATAAGCATCTCAACTGTAAAGCACATATAGAAACCCTTACAGAAAGAATACGTAAATAAATGTATGTCTTTAGTAACTTTAGACAAGCCACAAGCGCTAACCTGCTTAAAATAGTTTATTTTGCTCTTTGTCAATCTTTGTTAGTGTACTGCATAACATCCTGGGGCGGTACCCATAAAACGACCATGTTGTGTTGAGTTCGGATAGAGCTCAGAGAGCTATTCTGAAAGTCAGCACGTTTCGCCCATTTATATTCCCGACATTTGAACTTCTTGCTAAATCTCTGTACGGCAGTTGTTTATCTTACTAACTATTACTAAAAAGCATTCCCTAATACTCTACGCTCCTGCCCTCCAATCCAGCAAAAGACGAGCAGATATTGTTTGAAAATCTATTATTAGTTGTTAATTAACGAGGCAGCATTTAAACTAGAGAATAAGTAAAACTGTACTGTAAAGCTCTTTTATTTTTATTACACATAATATTTTATTTTAGCACCAACCCACGATTATAAACTGGATACGTAAGACACAAGTATTTTTTTTTACTTAGTCTATGTATCCCTTTGATTACAGAACTTCAAACCTTGATCTATATTTTAACTTAGTTATCAATAACTACCATGTAAATGTTGTATTCGGCGACATATATGTCAATATTTGTCAATATTAGGTATATAACCATCATGTATTAAGTCTAAGCTTTTATGCAGAAATGAAATTATCTAATTTATTTTACCATAAATTGTATCTATCTAACACGTGGCTAGTCATTTTTTCGAGTCGATAATAGGCGTTCATACGATGTGACGCAAGAGGCGAGGGCTCGCGTCACACGAGTCTCCCGCAACCATCTCGGCGATGCCGATAGTAGCGCTGCGTCTCGCTCGTGCGCGGGCTTCCGTGGCGTGGCGAATGACGTAATCATGTGTAAATTCACCGTAGCAGAGTGTATGATGACATGGTATTCCAGCACTCGCCCAGTGACACATTAATTAATTGTATTTTTTTTTACAATACCCGAAAATCAACTGGACTCTGTTCATTGGCTATAACTATCGATTGCCGAAATATTTTCCTAAATCGGACGCAGTTTACTCGAGTTATCGTGCATACTAACATTTTTCACGCAGGATTTCAAAGCCGAAGTAAAATATTATAAAGGTAAGTATTGATATACATACACTAGATTGTAAGTAATCAAGAATTGAATATCCCACAAGCATGCAAGCGAGCGAGACAGCGAATACCATCAAATGTGCGCGATTGATAGGTGCTTAGATCCTGGAACGCTTAGATGGACGTTGCTGGGTATTACTACTGCAAATATTACGAGGCAGGAAAAACGCCGTATAGGTACAAAAATAGTAGCGTTTTTCTGCATCAGCCTACTTGGAAACGTAGCAAGAAGCCGGGGCATTGTTTAACGCAGGATGGGAAATAATCATACTAAAAGCGGAAGTGCGGAACAATACGAATCGGAGGGACGATGCCGAGGGAAGAGGGCAAAAGGTGGGGGGAGACGGGGAAGGGGGGGGGGGAATAGTAAGCAAGCGGCAACGCGGGGAATGAGACTGATAGCCCGTAGCTGAATTTCACAGCACTCGTTGAAATAGCGACTAAAATTTTTACTTAAATTGAAACACATAACAATTCATCCAATAGCTAACATATTACGACTTAAATCCTTTAAGTTAAGGCAAGTTTGACAATCGACTGAATACAAAAGGAGAAGAAGCAGGAAAACTCAAATTAAGCATGTAGTCTTTTAAGACTAGTAAACCTCTTTTAAGGCCAGCTTACCTAGACAACGGCAGTTGCAACATCGCCTAAACGTCGGATACTACAAACTTCACGCGGAAAATTCGTTTAATCTTATTTATAATTGTAAACCTCGATTAGTCATTTATTATCTAAATATAAAAAAAATATATTATATAAGTATAAATAAATCTATTTAAATACTGTAAACAATATAATATTTTCTATGATTTAGTAACTATTCCCTTCAAAGAAAATTATGAGTTATAGAGACGAAATCCATGGTGCTATTCCGAAGTACTTTTTAATATTTTTGTTTGTCGAAAAATTCGAGTGAAAATCAAAATAAACCAAACTTATTTCTGATAACTTTTACTAGATAAAAGAAAAGAAACTCGTCGATGAGAAGAAGAGCCGTACCGAAAAGGAAGTCATCACACCCGACGTGAAAGTGTCACAGCTGAATAACTGTGAATATAATAAGAAAATCTAAAACATAGATAAAAAAAATAACATCAGGGTATCTATTTAAATCGATGTATATAAATATAAAGGCTGAAAAACGCCTAGTTCGGCGATAATTAGGTATGAAAAGAAAGTGCAGATAGACGGGTCGAGAAAGAATTTAGAACGATCGATACGACTGTCGTCGTCTAGGTGCCTCGTGGTTCCGTAAAGCTTGGGCCTGATGGCCTGTTTTGTGTTTTCTTAGGTCGGCCTACTTCACGGTTGAGCTCCCATCCGGTAGCCTCCGCGAAGAAGGACTGGCCTGAAAAGGTCTCTGTGAAATCTGACAGTGGAATCGGAGGTTCCGATTCGGGGGAACAACTCGGGGGGAACTGGGCGGTTTGCACAAAGTAGGGCGTAAGACAATCTATTGCACACTCCGGTGAATAACTGTAGAGGCTGGAAACGTACGCTTTCTAAGAAGCGAGTGTAGATGCTGACTTGATGTCACGTATCCTTAGAAATGACCCTTTGGCCTCCCGATCCCGAGTGATACTTAGCGGGCAAAGGGCGCCTCGGTTCAGCAATAAATTCGAGTCAAGAATTTCCGCTAATATTGGGTAGACGACGCGCAAGCGACTTTGAATTTATGACCAGAATGGACGATGGAGAAATCCGTCCAAATCTAGTAGTAAGGGAGCGAGGAAGTCCACTGGGTGGCAATTCCCAGTGCCTCGCTGTAAGGCGTTGGACTCTCACGGGCTATTTGGCGTTGGGTTTGTGGATTGTTATGTCCATAAATTCTTTGCGCTTCTCTCAGGGTGACTGAACGACAGCAGTCGTTATAACATCCATGGGGTAACAGCTTCACCCATAGTACTGACACCTACCAACTGTCGTCTCCCAGTTCCGCCATACTTCATCCTTTCAGCAAAGAGAAAACGTCCGTCGAGGATCGTCTACGATGTTCGTCTGGAAACGATTCCCCTATTTTTCATCAGACCATCAAGAGTCCCCGGGAAAGCGCTCCCAATGGGGTTTTTTTTTGTACGCGACTAAGGAGAAAAGCCCTTCTCATTGTAGAGAAAAACTTCATTAAAAATACCTTGAAAACTCTGAAACGCTTACTTCCTCGCATCGTCTCAGTATCACCTCAACTTAAATATTTACTTGTTAAAGTGAAAGAAATGGCGTGCTGATAGTGCAAATTTAGCCCGCGTATGTTAGGGTCTAAAATCGCGTGAGTGGCCAATAGTCTGTCATGTGTGAATTATACACGCGATAATCGGCGGGCCATCCCGAGCACGCTAATATGAGTTACACAATATGCGTCCATATGCGATTACGGCTTACGGACGCGCGCGCTGCGAATTGGGGTCGGAAATTCGTCTGCCGCGGGGCTGGCCGCCGATAACCGAACGTGGGCGGCTTTGGGAGCTCACAGCCCGCAGGATTGGCGAGCGCCGAATCACTTCACAGCTCTTATTAAATAGGTACTACTCGATACTCTCCCCGGACAATGGGTTCAGTATCGGAAGCCGCTCGAGATGCGGCTTATTGGGATTGTTATCGGACTTAGTTTAAATTAGGCACTAGAAAGAGAACGTGAAGTTTATTTTCATCTTTAGAACGTTGCCAGCTATATAATTCGTTTTTTTTTATATATAATTCGTGTAATTTTGGTCTGATAGGGTCGTGCAGCTCGGGTGTCAATGGCCAACTCTGTTTATCACTGTCGGTCCGATTCATGACTTATTACCTATCCGGCAACCCCCTCGAAGAGAGACGAACGAGTGAACCCGCTGTGCATGGCGGCTGATTTGGGGAAAGCCCTCGGGCGATCCTGGATGTCTGAGCATTGGTCAGCATGCCGGCATTTGCTTAAGAGGGATCCCCTGTAGCCCGGTAATGCGGCATATACACTCGGTGAAATTTTCAGATGGACGGTTGTCTGAGGCACTGATCGGTCTGCCGGTCCTTGCTCAACAACGAATAGCCAGAGGAATTTGGAAGCGCAATGCGACCTAAGAAAGCGGAGGTAGTTAGGTATCTTAAGTATCTACTCTTAGAAACGACACGTTGATCACCCGATCTCGGGTGACAAGCCGGGTAAAGGGCGCCTAGGATCCGCGATAATTCCAGCGAGGAATTGCCGCTTATTTAAGGTAGGTTCGACTTCGTCCTCAAATCTCTGTGTTTCGTTCCGGGGTGATATAACGAACAGATCGTTGAAACGCTCCGGGGTGGCTGGGTTCGCCTGTAGCAGTTGACAAACTCAACTGTATAATTCGTGTCGGTAAAGTAAATGTTTTCATACGCTTAATTGCTGAATATGTAACCTGGCAATGTTAATAATGCAGAGAAATACATAAAACAGAACATATTTTACTCGTTCAAACACCCACGCGCTACATTATGCTAGAAATAGAACGACACCAAATTAGTTTGCATGGATTATTGAAATGGATTATTATTAATGAACACACCGATAAATTATACATCGCACTCTTTCGTGTAAAAATCAATCCCTTTGGTGTAACTTTTGTCTCGATTCAAGCACGTAAAAATCGGGTTTCATATGCCGAAACAAAACACTCAGCCTGTTATTGTGTGAGCCATGCTGAAAGTTTCGGAAACTGGCCACTTGCTTTAAAAAAATCCTAATTTTGAAAATAGAACTCGTTGGCTGTAGAATAAATTTTATTTCTTACGTCTGTCATTTGTTTTCTCCTTGTGGCATCATCTTGAAAATTGCGTGTATACCTAACGATGGATTTAAGTCAAGAATAATTTCGAAGTATATTTTTTTTAGGTTTTCAAAAGTTACCAAATACTTCAATTAGCGTTTGGTGATGAAGCCCTGCATAGTAGACTCTGTGTCTAGTCACAGACACAGAGTCTATATTCAAACGTCGACATATTCATCACCAAGACGATTTCCTCGAAATCCAGCCAGCGAGAGCGTAACAAAAACTAACATTGTTGCTGTACGGTAACTAATTCAATCAAATAAAAAACACATGTTAGAAAATTCGTACAACATTGAACGCTGACATGAGCCAAGTGCAAAATATTTTTCACGTACACCTGAAAGTTCGGAAGCTTGGATCGAAATACCGCATGAGATAACGAAAGTTCAAAATCGACAAAGTGTAGAGTGGTGTAATAATATAATTTAAAAAATGACGAAGAGCAATCATTACCGTATGTATCGTAACAGGAAACGAAAGATGGGTGTACTGTGTTCGTACGGATATTTCCTTTTGGATGATTTGCCGACGAAAATCAAGAAAGGTCGAAGCACTGGTAAAATGATGGTAGCTTTGTTTTTTTTAGCAAGACGGGACATTAAACGACAATTTTACTTGAAAATCAAAGAACAGTCACTGCAGATTGACAATTCAATATTTGCTTGCCCAGTTTTAGAGAAAAAGTTCGTGAAAAGCGTCCTCACAACAGAGTAGTCCTCCATCTCGACAATGCGTCATCCCACTCCGCTAAGATGACAACGGCATTTTTGAAGACCTCAAACGTAAAAATTATCACGCATCCCCATACTGTTCGGACCTTGCACCCTGCGATTTCTTTTTGTTTCCAAAAATTAAGGACAAAACTTTGACGTCTACGGTTCACGGCCCAGGAAGCGACGGTGAAAGCATTCCGAGAAGACATCTAATGAAGAATGGGCCAACTGCTTTTTCCAATGGTTTCAAAGAATGATAAAGTGTATAAATGTTCAGTGGGAATACTTTGGAAAACAGTACATATAATATAAACATTTTGCTTTATCAGAATCCAGAAACTTTCATTATTTCCTAAGTATACCTATAGGACTCAAAGCTCCCCCAAGCAGCTCTGAATACACTAAACACTAGGAAAGTCGCGTCCAAACTATTTTGGAATATTCTAAATATTAAAACTGAACTATCTTCCATGAACATGGTAATAACTCTGGAGTATGACCGCGACACAGAAATATTACACATATACACGGATATGAGAAAGCAGATGATCTGGCCACGGTAGGGTACTGAAACTCCTTCCTGGTCCCAGAATCGGTCATAGGTATATCAGACTGTCTCATAAAACGCCACTAGAATGTGGCTAGTACGGGAACAGGAAATGTACCGAAGGGGGAAATCTATAGCCCACATAAATCCACCCTTCGCACATGGATTTAATTGAATCAACACCCAAAATAACCAAATACCTAATAACAAGAGTCTCAGAAATATAGAGATATCATCAACGTGTAACAGCACTATTCTTAGTTTTTAATGCTTGCATTAACTTTGGTGTATTTCAGTCCAAAATGAAAATGGTACTTAAACATGTTTCCCATTCACAAAGAAGTATCTCATGAGGACAAAGATAACTTCCGAACTATTTCACTTACGGCAATTTCCAGTAAAATATTTGAAAAACATTAATTCTGAGGAAATGGAACTTTAACCCACAAATATACCCCTATCAGCCTGTAAACCTCACATTAATCAAAGCCCGGTGCGATGCACTGACGAAGGACCCAGGAAAGGAAGCAGACGACGTAAACAGCCACTTAAATTTCATTTAAGAAATATTTTGATTTTCTTAAATTAACGCGCTTACAAACATACCGCATTTAAACTACCGTGATAATTAAAAACAGAATCATTGAGGAGGTTCCGCGAAAGAAGAAAATCACTTCTGCAGCCGCGGCAGCCAAGTTGATTCCGGAATCATCGCAACGACTCGACGGTAAGTAGAAGGAAGGCGACATCAGCTGAATTCGGAAGTCGGATTCGGACGTCAAGAAGTCCTTCGCGCATAAAACACATCATGGAAAGATAACAAGGAAATTTTACCGCGTTTTAAAGGTGAACGCGAAAATAAAATGGGTTTAAAACATGTTGTACCTATTTCTGTATTCATGTGTCAATTGGTCTGAGGTCATCCTATAGTAGTGGCAGTTTCGTTCCATCCCTGCTCTAATAATTTGCCCCTATTCGATTGCCTAACTGGCATCCCATTAGTCTTATAGTTCTATACGTAAATCTTATGCATACTAAACTACGCGAAATGTTGGAAAAACATCAATTTTGCGAAATATTTTTACCAGATATACCTAAATTATCTTTTACAAATTGATTGACATAAGAGATAGGTGTGAATACAGGACAAACCGAATACAAAATAATACACCTCCCCCATCTAAAAAAAGAGTATTATTTCACGTAGCCTGTTTTCCTTCGCGCATTAAGTTGCAATTTCGACCCTTAATTACGAAATCCAACGCAGAGCATCCCCCGTTCGGAAGAGCGGCAGTGAGCCCCAAAAACCGCCGACAAGACCGCGTCTCCGCCTTGACATCCATCAGCCGGCCCTAAACTGACAGGCGGTCATGCCCCTGATGCTAGCAGAGGGGATCCAACAGAACGGAGGGCAAATTGGCGTTGCCACCTTCGTCTTCATCATTATTAAATTTAGGTTCCATCTGGCATTTAGGTTTCGGCTTTAAAATACTTTTAAAACTATTTTTCAGCACAAATTACTTTGTGTCTTCTGTAAAGTTACAAAAAAGGCAATCTTTGACTTTCTGCAGTTATCGATTCAAACGTCAACGCATGTGAAATCTTTAGAAATAAAGTGACAGCTTCAGTTTGAGACTACTTTGTAGAATCCATTAACACTCATTACACTCATGGAAGAGGATTTACAAATATCAGAAAACGTTTCCACATTACGGGTCGGTTAAAACTTTTTGCAGTACAAACTCGTTGGAGATAATACGGGTAATTACCGCTTTTCATTTCATTGATTTAAAAGCAAATATTTTCCTCTATTTAAAAGCAATTAAATAGCGTTTCCGACTGCCCTAGTCATCTACCGAAGTTTAATTTTCACTGCCCACAGAGGCACAATTGCTATGAAGATTTGTATGAAACCCCGCAGAACAATGTGAATATTTAAATAAAACCAATATAATCCAATTATATCAGTTTAAATTCACCAATAAATATTGATCTTTTTATCAAATCCCTAAAATTAATTTAAAACACAAGTATCTCTAGCCCTTTCTCCTGCCTCCCCAATAGGGAATGTTATAGTGTCCTGAACCATGCTGTGGCATACTAAAAAGCCTGGCAAACCCAATGTTCAAAAACCTATGCTTAAAACAATACTTCAACCACTGGAACAACACGTCAGGCTTGACTCATTCTGAAGCGCTAATCGAATCTTACGACCTCGAATCTGACTACCCACAATGCTTAGCGCTTAATAGGAACAATTTATGCATGCTGGTGAGGGCACTCACGGGGCATAGTGACCTGAACAGATACATATTCAACTTCAAGCTCTGGGAGACTGGTGTGCAGGTTCTGCCAAATTGCAGACGAAGCTCCCATGCACCTCGTGTGCGAATGAGTTACTAACTCCAAGCTGAAGAGGTAAAACAATCCAGCGCTAAAAGCTTACTGCGATTCTTAAACGACGCGAAGCTTAGCACGGAGTTATAGTAGGTAGCGATCACAATAGACAGTAAATGATAGCAGTGATAGAAGGCTCAGTAATCCTGGAAACAGCCCCACACAACAGACAAAAAAGAGAGAAGTGTGTTTTTAAGGCTTTAACGAGACTTCAGTTTTGTTTTGGGGTTAATATCAATTGCTTTCCTTTGAGCAACCAACCTTTATTTTCTATTTTCAAGTTCCCATCTTTTCCGTTTTTTTCTCTAAAAGCTTTTTACAGGGGCATGATGGTTCAGTTTTTCACGGAGTTTCATATAATAAAATTCATGGTGGTCGTTCTCGGATTCAGATGAAACTTTGAGGATGATGCCTTCTAACTATAGAACAACTTAACAAATGGATAAACTGAACATTTTGGTAAGTATAAATCGCAATCATCTTTGTTTTCCTGTTTGTAAAATATGGTTTTCCAAGTTTTCCTGCTTGTAAAATATGGTTTTTCATTTCGTACTGGCAACGCTCTTGTCGACCCACCTTGTGTTGTTGTCGTGCTCGTCGACTGCAGACTCTGCGAATCAGTCGACTTTTAAACTCCGCCATTAACGCGGACAAACGGGGGCATACCGCAAGGGACTACTCTGAAACACAACTGTTTTCACAGCGAAACGCTTGCGCTACGAGAACTCGACTTGCCGCTACGACACAATCGACGTCCACCGGGAGAACCTTCACGGCGACGACGAATGTAATAATATTTATGTAAAATACGTTTGCGAACGTATTTTGAATGATACAAATGAGCGAACGAAGAATTTAAAGAAATTAATGAAGAAGCGTGTCGAAAGCATGCGTTTTAAAAGTTATGCTTTTAAACATTAGTTATGCTTTTAATGTTACATTTTAATGTATCCAATATGACATATATAGTTATATGTCACAGCCAATATGGTAATTAAGCACTTCATGAGTGTCTAGCCACATTGCGATGTGTCCAACCGCTTTGGACACATTGGACAGGTTAGGCCGTTGGTCAGGTTAAACGACGATGTATGTAAATTTCGACGATTCCATTTTTTGGCAATTTTTGAACCGTCTTAGTGAACTGATGATGTTAGCCAACTTTAAAAAATCATAACTAAGGGTACTTACCTTTCTTAAGTATACACCTATTTTAGATTTTTCAAAAAAGATTGTAAATTTGAGAAAAATAAATAAATCTGGGAACTATACAGGAAATTTTCATTTTAGAGTATTTTTTGAACCCATCTTTCTCACTAAACAGCAGGACCAAGGAGCTCAAAAAGAAAAATAGTAAGGCGTTTTAACAATAGTGATAAAGTACATGTCTATCGCGGAATTTTGAAAAACTATGTTTTTCTAGGAAAAAAAACGTATATAAAAAAAGCAAGGATCATCCATATTCATTATTAAATATTACTTATTATTCCATGTTTTTTTTTTATTTTGATATTTCTTACATTAAACTATATACATTAAACTTGTAGTACCATTGACTTTTTTCTCAAATGAAATATTAGTATATATTAAAAATAATATTTTCTATTAATTTTTTCGTACAAATTACACAGAGTCGTCTTCGTTTTTCGTTCTTGTATCGGATTTTTTTATGAGATTTGTATGTCGTTCTTGTATCGGATGTTTTTATGATATTTGTACATACATCGTCGCCTTAACTGATATAAATAAAATAAGGTCAAAATGGCGGGAAAGTAATTTGTAACTACATAACGTCCTTATACGCAACTTATGTATACTAAAAATTTATGTATATATGCAAGAAAAAATATAGCGACTACTTCAACGAATTCGAATACGCATTCGCATAATACGCCAAAGAATGAGGATTTGCTTCATTTCAAAGTGCGACTGCGTAAGGTTAGAAATAGCTTTCTTTGTCAATCCAACTCTTTATAATAAATTGAAACTATGCAACAAGGCTTTGGGGCGTTCACTGTAAAAGTACAGTGTATTTTACTTAAAACCTCAATTTATGCCATTAGGTAATTTGAAAATATCGAATCGTCCTAGTTTTCTTGGATATCTTTATTCTTCCTATAATTGATTATTATATTGTTACTCGGCTCACCCTGCGGGGGGCGGGCGAAGTCTTATTATCCTGCAAACAATGTAACGACAGTAAATCGTCCAAAAAAATTTTTTCTCGACATTCCACGTGCAGACAGATAGACACAAATAATGTTGTGCTTTAGATGGACTCCAGGACATGAAATTAAAACGTCCTAAGAGACTTTTCTCGACGTTTCACACATACTAGAGTCCATCCAAACCAGGAAAGAGTTTGCATCTTTCTGTCTCTCACTTGAAGGGCCCTCTGTATCCCACTTGTGGTAACATGGCCAGATACCTCAGTATCCCGGTAAAGCGGTGAATCCGCGATGAAAACTTCGGATGGACGGTTGCTCGATACACTGGTCAGTCTGCTGGCCATTTCTCAAAAACTAATAGCCGGAGGAGTTTGGAAGCGCAATGAGACCTAAAAAAGAGGGGGTAGGTAAGTAGGTAGGTAGATCTTAAGCTGTCTACTCTTAGAAATGATACGTTGGCTACCCGTTCTCGGGTGGCAAGCCGAGCAAAGGGCGCCTCGGATCCGCGATAATTCCAGTGAGGAATTGTTGCTTACTTAAGGTAGAAGACCGCGCAAACGACCAGACGGGGGTCGGAGAAATCTGACCGCATCTGGTAGTAAAGGCTCGATGGATGCCACACTGGGCTTGAAATTCTCAGTACCTCGCGGTAGGAGTTGGTATTTTACGGGCTGAGGTACCTGTTATACAAATTGGGGTACCTGTTATACAAATTGTCCACATAAAAATTGTTTTTTTTTTTTGCAATTTTAGTGCTTAAAACGGAATAAACGGTGGAAACAGCAAAAATAAAAGCCGAAATATAATTAACGATGATTAGTTGTATTAGACTACCCTGAACATCCTAATGTATTATACATACTTTTAGAGGCATTTCGAAATGAATATACGCCATCTATTGACTGAGAGGACGAACTGCGCTATGAATTGCACGATGCGCTCGCAGCGAACCGGTATGCGTCTGCGAAGATGAACGTCATTGCACGGGAAGAAGAATATGTCAGGGCCGCAGCGCAATTTAAATTATTTTATCTATCTAAAACATGGCATCGTTCTAAGTCGTGTGAATTAAAGCGCTACGTATACAGGATAACAATCATATGAGCTGAAGTCTGAATAATTCTTGGGGTTTCCCCCTGCCCTGGTTTTTATTTTTTATTTTGACTATCGACGATTGACTATTATTGTTATTAATTCTAATTTTATGTCTAATTGTAGGTATTTCTGATCTGATATTTTCTGATAATCTAAATTAAAATATCTGGTAATTTAAATTATTTTACTTAGAAAATCTGAGCTTGCATTAGCCATCTTACATAATTCTATTACTTTTGTGTTTTTGCAGGAACCCTAGTGGATGTTTTCTTTTACAACAATTGCTAATTTTGCTAATCTCAGAAAATAGGTGGAACCTAAATTTTTGTATTTTTTTTATGACGACAACACAATGTTTAAATGCTAACACACTTTCTCTAAGTTCACGCTTATTTCTAAGTTCACGCCTATGAAACTAAAGTTATTCCCCCTTTTCATAAATAACATTGAAAAAAAAGGATTTAATATAATATCTAAATCCCTTGAGACTAAATCGTTTGTTAAATGAACCAAAATTAATGAGGCTGATGTCATCCACAATATAATCAGTTAAAAAGGAAGTCAGTTAAAAATCCAACACTACCTACCTCACCATATTTGACTAGAATCAATACTGATTGCTGCATGATGAAACCAATATAACGAAGAAAATATTAATTATAACTTATGTTAACCTCTAATTAAAGTATTTAAATAGTAAATTAAGTAATTTAATCAAACGATGATTAAAATATATATTTTGTTCTATATTATAAATTAAGATTATACTATTACATGAAGCATATGCTAGCCGAAGCATGGAATATTCTATGTAGCTAAATCCCAGGCGACCGGCATTCTGTGGGGTTCCTCCCTATCTCCTAACCCTCGCAAGATTGACCGATTGAAAAATCAAACATCGCTACATTTGATGCAACGAGGGGTAATGGAGGAGACGGTCGCCGCTTCTTTCAGCGTTAGGTATTGAATAAATTAAAGTTTGTGGAAAAAAGTTATTAGACAAATATAATGTACAGTTTTTCAATAATTTGTAGTCATGTTGTATGCAGAGTGAATTGTTTGACACACCGTGTTTCTGCAGAGTACCTTGAATTTGGGAAATGATTGCTGAGGTCAAATACATACAAAAATATAGAATGATTTTTCTTTTAAATTAGCAGATTTTAAATTATGGAGGATTATTTAAAAAAAAAACTAAAATTTAGCTTGTTATT
>JAOPUG010000036.1:24096924-24107856 GCA_027564375.1 Micropterix facetella | reverse complement strand
CTGTAATCCGGCGTGTATAATTTACTCTTTCTATCCAATTGACTATTTCATTTTAATTTTAATAGAGAGTATTATTACGAATTACATCCTTAGTGACAGTTTTTATTTCAATTTCGATTACAGGACTACATATATTTGATTATATTTATGGATAGTTTCATAATAACACTGTAATCGTAGACGTATATATTTCCTCCTACTCGTAATTTAATTGTTTTACTTTACGATCGTATTAATCGTATGAAATACTTAAAGGTGGTAAATTTTCTACTCTTTATTGGTATTAAAAAACAAAGAACTGAACTGAACTGAACAGAGCACTTAGGAATTTTGAACGATAATTGTGAGGACAATGTTTAAACAAGCTAAAAATCTTTCACCCGGAATAAAAATATGCAAGTTTCTCGAAGCCAAGACGATCACAAAAAGATTAAGATGCATAGGATGAATTTCTATGGCTAGATCCTTCGCAGAAGTCACTGCATATACTTACAGCATCATGAATATACTAAGCAGGTAAACGGAAAGTAGGAAGATCGATACAAATGGAAAGACTCTCTTAATCATGATATGGAATACTCGTACTTTGACATAACAAAAGAGGATTGCGAAGAATTGGAACAAGACAAAGCCAAAATATGAAAAGCAGAGCAGGAAGTATATAAAATGGATGAAACGGATATACAAACGTGAGAATTAGACACAAAGACATTGATTTCCTTCACAGTCATAGAGCCTCACCCTCATACTCTCCTAATATTTTCTTTAAGTTGCTAGTATGCTGGTTGATTACTTTACGTTTTCCTCCATTCCTTAAGATAGATACTCCTCAACCGTAAAAATGTGGCCCCTGATGTAGTCGGTTAGTGTCTCATGAGCACTCCTCACTGGGGCGGAACAATTTATTTACACATTCATTCGAATAGTTGGCTCTTTATCTAAAATGCTTGTTGGATATCTATTTGTTGTAAATTTTTGACCAACATGATCGTAAGTCGCCTACTTCTAGCCTTCAAGGAATTCGTCTTATTTTTAAATCTTCTTTCTCAGTCTGTAACTCTCCGCTGCTAGATTGATGCCTCTCTAACTCTGTACATTTCCCTCTATAACTTTCTATCTTGATCTTTTTAAGTATATTTTGCTATTCTATTCCTGTTACCGTCCTGATCTCATCCATCTATTGTTACAATATATGAATGTCTCTCCAGTATATGAATTTTGTTCTCCAATGATCGTCACCTCTGCGGCTTATGTGCCCTATTCATTGCCATTTCAGCTTAGATAACGGTATCAGATATCTGCTACTATGATGCGCTATCTGTTAATATCATTTTACACTGATTCTCATAGCGATTTCCCAAGCATAGCCTTTTCAATGGTGTCAATTTTTATTATTGGTTCTTGTTCGATATTCTTGGGCCATGTCTAACACTGTCACTCTTCAAATTCATTTTGGATAATGCTGTATCTTCCATAACCTTCTTCGCCAGTCCAGAATTAATCGAAAAACAATTACATCACGTTATAGCAGTCTTATAATCATGCAAATAAGTATCATTTCTACGAAAAGTCGTCGCTCTTAATTGGAGTAGATTTCCTGTAGATGGTGCGGCGACGGCGGCGGCGGCTGGAGCTGGATAATCGGCGGCAATCCGTCACGACATCTCCAGCGTCCCCATCTCAGCCAGCTATCGCGATTGTCAACCGCCTCTCGCCCCGCTTTAAAATCACTTTATTTCCCTTTTCGCGCGCTCTAATGACGTCATTTAAAAGCGCATTTTTATTCGCGGCCTCCTCCGCCGCCCGGCGACACAGGAAAAAAATGTTTTCCTAAGGCAAGCAGCGCACTTGTTCCAAATTCATTGCGGGCACAATAGACCGGCAGCTGGGATGGGTATCGCCTAGGTCATGACGCACATGAGTCAACAAATCTGAGGAGAAATGTTGTATTTAAGAGGGGGGGGGGGGGGCACAAGCGAAAGCGTCAAAACAAATACCGCACCGAAAAAATTTCAAACAAAAGACGAATTTACATTTTTGTTATAAATTTCAACTCAGATATAGGTATTAGATTAGTGCCTGAAGTTGAACTTTATATAACAACAAATCAGTTCTGAATTTTTTTTATAGATGCCGTTACCATAATTTTAAAAAGCACTGTAGTTGGTTACCTGTCATCATATATATATTATACATTATTTACTTATTTAAAATTGTTTAATACTACGACTTGGTTATTCATACAGACTTTGATTTGCTTTGAAATTTGGATGGAATTGATTGTGATAAGTGATTATAGTGATTAGTGTATATAACATATAATGTATATGTAGATATAGTGATTAGTGTAGTGTTGTTTGGTTTAAAACATGCCGAGGAAACGTAAATCTTTTTTGTCACAAAATTTGAGAAGAGCTCGAGCTAATAAAGTAGAGGTTAGTCAAGAGACTTCTGCTCAAGCGGAGCTGTGGGGGATTAAACAGTCTAGGCGTCAATTGGCTCTCAGAGCAGCTGAAACGCAGGAACAGGCAGACGATCGACGTCAATGATTCGCTGGTTATATGGCGTCAAAGCGAGCTAATGAGACGACGAACAATCGCAAGCACGACGCGAGGAGCAAGCTGAGCAGCAAGCTGATTTGCGGGCGACCAAAACTCCGGAGCAGGCGGAAGATCAATGTCAACAATACGCTGATTATCTGGCATCCCAGCAGGCAGCGGAGACTGTGGAGAAACTGAAGCTCGCAGATGTGCTGTTGCAGAAAGGGTAGCACAGCGGCGACAAACATTTACTAGAAATACGTGGGGTGTCGTTGAACAACCTGCTTTTGAACTCTCGGTTTTTAACCAAACTACACCCGGACAGCGCCTGATAATTTCCTCTAGTATTAAATGTAACATTACCAAGTCCAGAGCAGCACAGGCTGATTTATCTAAAAAAAATCACTATACTTCTAACTAAAACCAAAAAATAAAACCCTGTAAAGCTCCCCGCTCAAACAATGTGCGTTCATCTCAAATCTAGAATAATATTTGTACATTGTCGGTGGGAGGGGATGAGTGGAGGGTTGAGAGACGGCCTAAGGAGGAAGAGAGGGAGGATGGGGAGGACATTATGCCCATTAGGAGCATGCAAATAGCGCGACACCGCCTTTTTTATTTCGTCCTCCAAGTTTTCCCACTTTTCGCCTTCCCTCCGGGACGATCCTTATCTCTCCTCTGCAAGATAATGCAACATTAGCAGAAGGGATAATTCTCCCCAAACAGGAAGGAAGTTCTATGAAAAAAGTGGCATGAATTCATCAAATAATTCGTGAAAGAAAATACGTTATGTCTTCGTTTCGCTGTTGGATTTAATTTAGTGAGAATATATAGATCAGCACAACCAGTTGTAGAATCTATTAAACTAATTACTAAGTCGCTAAATAAAGCTTAAACAATTTGATTTGAAACCTGTTCCCCTATCTATAGGTATATTATTTCAAAATATTTTCGACCTAAAATCATTATTATAACCGTTTTGTCTTTATCATGACAGTTCTACACTTATTGCCATTTTACATATTGACTTGTCATTGAACATTAAGTCTATTGTTATTCATCTGTCATTCTGTCTTATGGTTTTTTTCATTCGCGTTGGCTCACTATAACTTATAGTTTATTATTGCTCAGATATTTTCTTGTATTACAATCATGAAAAAGTTGAAAATCACTTTTACGGTTTTCAAATAGTATGTCATGTTACGATGTTGTCTATTACGCTTCTTGCAGGCAACACTAGTTAACAAGAATGTGTAATGCTGTAAAAACTGCAAACAATGAGGGTGAAGCTCTGGGACTCTTCATGACCCACATTATGTACCAGACTGGCTCCAGCAGACTGAATTTTTTTTCGGAATTTGGATATTTTGTTCTGGGGAAAAAATCAACTTCGATTTCCATGAGAGTTTTAGAGCAGATGTATTAACTAACCACCATTAAAGTGACAAGATTGAGTAGATAATAAACCTTAATATTTCAATTAATTAAATATTATTTTGTCGAAAATTCTTGGTCTTCGCTTGTTTGGCCCGTCCGTTTCGTAGTATTACCATAGTATAGGAAATAGGGTATTACAATGGTTGGGCCATTATATTCTGATGTATGCTGTGCGTTTGTTTGTGTGTTCGTCCAAAGACTTTTCGTGATTTGGTATGCAGCCTCCATGGGTTACCTTAAGCACCACTAGGTGGCAGCAAATTAGATGCGAGTCCAGCAGATACTCCTGCTGTGCACCCTTGTTTACTTGACCTGGAGGAGGATCTGACCAATATGTAGAGCAAGCATAGCGTATATGAGTATATTTTGAATCGTGGTGACGGGAGAAACTCGTTGGAATAGGTTTTAAGCCAATTTGTATGTCAGGGGTTACCAATCACGGGACGGGCCAATGTTGCCGATGTACTTATATCGCTTATTTTCCTGTTATGTTTATAGATCGGCAACTTCAAAGGTAAGAACCTAATATCCCAGCATAGTTTCAAATCACCAGCTTTCCCTCGGTCAAGTACGCCATCCCAGCGCTGAAAAGCTATTTAGATAAGGCGGGAGGGGAGGTTTTCGAGGGGTGAGGGTCTCCAAGAAATATGGCGAATATTTTAAAGATGCCGCGATAGTGGCTCGACGGCGAAGGGCGAGGGGGGAGGAGAGGGGGAGGGTGCCTAATGGTAGTCGTTTCGCAAATCGCAACCCTTTATTTAGAGAGTATTTCTCAGTGCAGTAAACATATTGGATTGCCCCTCCTAGGTATAAAAGCCTTACGACAATTTTATGTATTTTTCGGCCTACAAAGGGAGGAAGAAAAGTTTCGGGATAATTTTGAGATTACATAAGTTTTTGAATTTGGAATAGTCTAGGTAAACACTGAGTGATCTATTTAATGAGAAATTATATCCACAATGTAGCTTCTCAATTATTCGGACCACCCTGCTGGGGCGCAAAGTCTTATTAACGATATTAAATTCTGGATATGTGGAAATAGTCTGGATATGTGGATGTGTGTATGGACGATAACTCTAGTAAAAACGTCCGTTATAAACATTTCTTTCGCCATTCAATAGTTATGGCCAATGCGCAGAGCCCAGTTAATTTTGGCGTATATGCGACCTAATTATTCTATTATTATTATTTCATAAATTAATTATATGACGGCCGTTAGTAGCCTCTATCGACCCATGAAGGAATTACCTGGCCTCGGTACGTTGGTATGTCACGAAATAGTATTCGACTCAGGTGCTAGATGGCGTTAAAAAGTCATTTAACATTTTTAGAGCTTACAATGGAATAGACAGTGGAAATAGAAAAAAGAAAAGTTTTTGGCCATGATGAGATGCGGAAAAGGAGGTACATGTCGCCTGGGGTCAAACCATCTGTTCAGACCAAAATGACGAGAAGTCATAAATTAAACATGCATGGAAATAATCATATGGGCAGAAGTTTGACAAACCCTTGGGTTTTCCCCCTGCTAAGTTTATTTTTGCAAATATAATATGTATCCGCAAAAATCTAATTCAGTGGAGACCAATTTGATCGGCATAATACAAGAAATGGAAATAAGCTTTCTTTCACAAGTTTCGACTAAAAGAGAAGGATCCACTTTTATGGTGCAGTGTATTCACTTTTATAATAGATTTCCTGAAGAAATGTTAAATTTGTCTATTTATCCTGTGCTACTAGCGGTGCGACGAAAGTAACAATATCGCATCCCGCGCTTGGTGTAGTATCGCGTAACGTACTCGCACAACGTACAGCGCTTCGTATGCCCGCGAGTCTGTTAATGATATTTATGGATACGATAAATCTGTCTCCAGATTCAGTAGTTGGCATTAGTGGCTGACACACACGCATTCAACGCTGAATTTAAGGCCCTCCAAGGGTCCTGGGAGGCATTTAACATAATGGACTTTAATATAGACACGAGCGAGCAATTTCACTTCTCCTTTTTGCGGGATGGAGTGCGAAGGCGTGTATTTTATAAATCTTGCTTTGGTTTAAGATATTTTGATATACTACTGGTTGTCTAAAAGATAAAGAAATAATTGTATAACTAAACAACAGTTTATGAGCCGTGAAACGAGTCGCTAATTCTGGTTGTAAGGTGTCGTTTTCACTAGATTTTGTTCACCAGACTCAATATTAGCAGAAAAGTCTATAATCGTATTTTAACAGCTGAGTAGTTCTGCCAACTGATCCAAGGTCGAAAAACAACATGCCAACTTAAAAGAAGCTTAAAAAGTTTACATCGAATTTCGACGTATAATTGTAACTAATTGTAAGAATAAACATAGGGAAATGTTATTATATAAGTGAGGTTCAAATTGATTAGGTCATAAATAATTTCTACGGGTGGCGATAGAGCGCCACCTGTATGGCAAGACTTTAAACGATTTGAAAGTACGAATGTGAAATAAGTTTAAAACAAAATATTATTTATATTTTAATTATAAAATTATATGTCGGAGGGATGGTCGGCGTGTCGGCCTTTGCTTGACAACCTTTCGGATGAAGGGCCCTCGTATCCCCGTAAAGCGGTGACTCACGGGTGAAAACTTCGGAGGGATGTTGCTCTAGGCACTAGTCGGTCTGTCGGCCGTTATCTCAACTACGAATAGCCGGAGGAGTTTCGAAGCGCAATGCGACCTAAGGAAGCGGAGCTAGGTAGGTACCTTAAGCTATCAATCCTTAGAATCGAGTCGATGGCCACCCAATCTCGGGTGGAGCAAAGGACGCCTCGGATCCGCGATAATTCCAGTTAGTAATTGCCGCTTGCTTAAGGTAGAACACCGCGCAAGCGACTTAGAACCTGTAACCAGACGAGAGGTCGGACAAATCTGACCGCATCTGGGAGTAAGAGCGCGATGGATAGCCACACAGGGCTTGCAAATTACTAACACCTCGCGGCAGGAGTTGGTCTTCTATGGGCTGAGGGGGAATTTGATACGTGTATGTGTCCCCGTCCGTCAAGTCACCGTGTTTCACTTCAGGGTGATATAGCGATATAAAATCGTTGAAACGCTCCGGAGTGGCCGGGTTCGCACGGAGCAGTTGACAACCACAACTGCACCATTGGTGCGGGCCTAATGGGGGCGTGTAGCTCAGATCCTAATGGTCAACTCTGTTTACCATGGTCGGGCCGACTCACGGCTCAGCTCCCAAACGGTAGCATCCCCGAAAGGGACTAGACCGATGAAACCGCTATGCGCATGGCAGCTGATCAGGGGGAACACCTCGGGCGGCCCTGGATGTACATATGAGCACTGTCGGCTCGCCGGCCTTTGCTCAACAACCTTCCTGAAGAGGCCCTCTGTACCTCGGATGTGGGGTCTAATGTGGTCCAGCTTTGGGGTATAATGGGGTTGTGCAGCTCGGGTCTTAATGGTTAATTCTGTCTATCACGGTTGGCCCGACTCACTGCTCAACACCTATCCAGCAGCATCTTCGAAGAGGGACGAAAGTTGAATTCGTTTGCGCGGCTTTTTTTTAGAATAGCGTCAATTCGTACCGAATTATTGCGAATCCGATGCGTCATTTATTCGGCTAATTTCACCCGAGATTGGGTGACCAACGGCTCGTATCTAAGGATAGACTTCCTAAGGTACCCCCGCTCTATAGACCGCATATAGACCGCACTATAGACCGCATACGCGAGTCCAACTCCCTCGGCATTCGTCAGTTGAGCAAGGACGGTAAACCGACCAAATACAACAACCGTCCGGGGCCACCCGAGGTGTTTCCCAGATCAGCCGCCTAGCGAGTTCACCGGGTTGGTCCCACTTCGTAGAGGTTGCCGGTTAGGTGTTGTGAGTCGAGGAGCTCTGAGTCGGGCCGACCATGATAACACAGAGTTGGCCATTAGGGCCGAGCTGCATAGCCCCATTAGGCCCCTAAGGAACAGCCCCATTAAGAACCAATGGTGCAACGTTGGATTTAAGACGTATACTCGAGCGAACCCTTCACCCCGAGGTGTTTCGTTGAAAAGCCTTGGGATGGCGGGTTCTCCCGTAGCATGTATCTTATAACCTAACCCTGCACCATTAATCCGGATGGTTCCGTTGCAGCTTGGGCCAGATAGACGCTTTTGTCAACTGGCCGACCCAACTCATGAAACAGCGCCTATCCGCGAGCGTCCACTAAAAGCGACTAACCTGGTGAAACCACTGTACGGTGGATCTGAGGTAATACCTCGGACGGAACTGGGCGGCCGACGCACTGGTCGGTTTACCTAATGGGGCTTAATGAGACTTTTAAATTCAATAAATCGAAATGCCTTTCAATAGTACCTACAAAACTAAAATACACAAAGTTTTGTTTCAGACTCCGTGCATTTTATCTTTCTACGCTATCGCCAGCCCGACCCGCATATAAGTCTGGCGCGAAGCGTATTACACTTAAGTACCTAAAAAAATAAATTTTAAATAAAATTTTGCTCTAACAAAAATATATCTACGTTTTACAACATTTAGAATCATACAATGAAAAAAAACGGTCACTCTGTCTGTGTGTATGTCTTTCTGTATGTCTGTCGATCTGCGTCATCTATATCTCAAGAACGCGATGTTTGATTTCGAAAATTCTTACGCCAATCTATTTCATTAATAAATGGAAAGAGCTGATTAGAGTTAGGGTTCCGTACCTATGATAGCAATGGGAACTGCTATACAATCGGACGGTTGAAAAATCACATTTTTTAGCCGCATGGTCACCTTTTTTTTATTGGGTTTCAGAATTGAAATGGGAAACAGATTATCTAAATAATAATCTAGGTATACGGTTTACAATCCCAGCAGCGGCGGTGACAGCTTTCCGAGTAGCAAATGAGGAACCTCTAAAGATGGCGTAGCCAACTGCTTTACCAGTCGTTTCAAAGAATGAAAAAGTATATAAATTATTAAGGAGAATTGTTTGAAAAACAGTAATTACACAGTAAACATTTACTTTATCCGAATCCAGAAACTTTCATTATGATCTCAGTTCAAACCTATTTGAGTTCAGCGCTAGCGTTTTGAAAATTACTTGTACGTTTCATCTTACTACATGTTTGAAATCTCTTTTCTTCATGGTACGCTTTTCGTTTTGTACTCCACAAATGAGAGATTCAGATGTTTGTTTACGAAAACTTGCATAACAATCTATCATAACTGCTAAATCAGACAGTCGAGTCATCTAATTAGAAATGAGTTTCTCCAAATTAATCAACAACGAGTTGAAAAGACTGGATCAACTAAAACCAGTAATATGATGGTGCCAAAAACGCGCCAAAAAAACCATAAAAGATCGATTGATGGAAGAAGGAAGGGACAATTTAAGGAAAATGCTGACTATTGTGTTTTGGAATATAATTTTAGAATTATAATGTTAAAAGATTTTATAATTTTTAAATTTGACTATTGTATGTAAATGATTGATGTAGGTATATTGCTTGTGTTTTGTTTATCTTTTTCATTTTTTCTATTTATGTAATATTTGTTTCCTCTTTTGTTTATTTACATTCTTTTATATAAAAGTTTCTTTTTAAAACTTTTGATGTATTAGATTTGATTTAAATTATTTGATAAAATATTTTAAGTCTATATAAATACTATATTTATTTGTCGATTTAAAAATAATTACTAACATTGATGTTGGTTTAAGTTGACAGTGCAGACTTAATATCTAGACATTTAAAAGTCTGCCCTAGAACAGGCCCAGGCCTAGTTAGGCGACTCTGTCAAACGTAAACAATAATATGTCTTGCATCAATTTTTTGATAACATCTCATTACAAATATGACTTCCTAGAGATATATAATTATTTCCTAGGTGCAATACTGAAATATATAAATGAATATTTCTTAGCAAATCTACTTGCTCCAGTTGTTTCAAGACATATTATGTTATGAAGGAAGTGGAGACCTTTAAGTACCTACCTGGGTAGCGTAATAATGTCAAAGTGCGATATTTATGCTGAAATTAATGGCAGGATTGGTTACGTTTCAGCCGATTTCTATAAATTTAGATAGAAGGTTTTCCGCTCGCATGACACGCGGAAGTTCGTGATCTGATGAAGATTTGTACATTATACATGGCTATTGTACTTCCGAATACCCTATATTCCTCAGAAACAAATTGCTTATATCGGAAACAAATTCTCACACTCGACAGATTCCATTTTCAGCGCCTCCCGAATATCATGAACACAGAAGTCCTATGTCGAGTTAAAATCCATGGAATAGAGCCATAACTAATGCGCCAGCAGCTGCGCTTGTACGGGCATATGTTCCGAATTCCTAAAGAGAGAGTGAAGAAGTGCATCTTTACGCCGAGCTTCAAAAGGGCAAGCGCAAGCAAGTTGGACGCAGCTCCTGTGATACAAAGACATGCAAAAGCGCTGGCCGGGAATCTTTCTGGGCGGAGGCATTGGTGAGGATGTTTCAACGACCTTTATCGTCATATTACCCTGAAATGAACGCAGAGACTTTTGGACAAAGACAATCTGCCAAGTACCAAGCTCTACCACTATCCGTCAGAGGTCTACCCTTACAGCAAGGCACTGAGCAAAGACACCCACCGAGCGACCTCGCCCCCTGAATCCTAGGTTTAGACTGATTTCTCCATCCATCCATCCATATGGTCACTGGTTCGAAGTTGCTTGCGCGGCCTCTATCTAGTGTAATGTACGCGGTATTCCGTGACTCGAACATATCGCGGATCCGAGGCGTCTTTTACTCAGGATATATCACCCGAGATCGGATGGCCAACCGATCGTAAGGATAGGTGAGAGTAGATCATCATCTACCCCAGCGTCTAAGAAAACATAGATTCCCAGACCTCTCCAGGTATGCGCCAAATCTCTGATGGCATTTCCGAGATTATGGTATTTAATTTGTACTCGTGGTATTTTGGGATATTTGATTCCC
>JAOPUG010000036.1:24046108-24056381 GCA_027564375.1 Micropterix facetella | reverse complement strand
TATATTCCGACCATGGGTTTAATTGTTTTTAATTAATACTGTAGTTTTAATTTACCGGTTTGTAAGTAGAATAGAAGTAGAGGATATTGAACGATTTCTTCGCTTGGTTTTTCTGGCGGTACTCAACCAAAAGATCGCTGACCCATTTAGTTAAATTTTCTTTTGTAGCTTGTTTTTGCTCCGCATCTGCTCACAACTCATTAAATTTATTTTGAACCGCAGAAGGGTGTTTACCCTTTTTATACGCTGGAAAGAGATCTTTATACAAATCTCTTAGCTTATTATATATTGTTACATTAACTGGAGAATAAATTATAGCAGCTAAGAATATGCGCGTGCAAACGCCGCCAATCTCACCCGTTTACTGAGTGGCAGAGATAACTGAATGGTTTACTGGCGCTGGCGCGTCGCATCGTCACGGTGTATCCTGGCCTGGCGCGGCGCAGGTGGCAAGGCGACGCGACGACGCGACGTCACAAGATGGCGCGCGGCCGGACGCGGTAAATTATAAAGCTAAATTTTTTTAAACGGTGTTTTGTATTTTATCGCAGAAGTTGGGCGTTTTCCAGTTTAGCGTGGTCGCATGAAAAAATACACGTAATATGCCTTAAGACCCCCTCCTGATAATGATGACCACATCGTGATAATCCAGATGTTATGCGAACCCCCTCTCCCCCTATTCGGGCCTCGCCTGATTAATGGATGCCCCCTTTGCGTGGTTGTGAGTTGTCGTGTAGAAGCAGTAGCGAATAGCGATTGACCAGGCTCGGTTGTATAATCACGAGCTACTCCATAATCATTTGCAGTTCTTGAGAGTGTACATTTGCGTTAATTGTAGTGTCAGACCACAAGAAGCTGTATTGGATAACATCAGCAGCGGGCTACCAAACTATCAACATGAGTTTCTTCTGACTGCTCTTGCGTTTTGGACATTATATCTGCATATCCTTGGTTCAACCACCGCGATGAACGCTTACGGTTATCATAAAAGATCTATTTTCGTCAAAAGTGACAAATCGATTCAAAATCCCTCCATTTTTGTGTTGGAATTAAAGCAATGCAAGCATTGCTGGCACTCATTTCACTCATACGGAACCTATTCTTCGAGTTCTCTTTGCCGATTATACTCAAATGACTCTGCAACTACTTAGGTTGAAAGCTGTTGTTGGATGTTGCAAGTCACTTACGTTGTTGATAGCTGCTGCTACCTCAACCGTAGTTTGCGACGAATCCGATTCCACTATTACTCTTAACTCGTCATCATCACTCTTACTCCCCATTGACCACGAGTCTCATTCTTAAGGTAGAACGGAGGCGATCAAACCAATAACTGAATCAACTCAACGGCCGTTATAGTAAGAGACAAGTTGTTTCTGGAAAGTCTGGATTCAGATATGCTTCTTGTGGAACCATTTATTACCAGAGATTACAGTATTGAGGACTTTGTGACGGGTTAATAAGGCATCGTCGTAAGCATTCCATCTGAAGAATAAACTTCAAAACCCCAACATCGACAGGCAAGACGACCTCTATAATATTAATAATTATTTAATTATTTGATCGACATAACTCTACCTCATGATGACAGCCTGGACAAGGCCGAGAAAGATAAATATATGAAGTACCCTTTGCTTAGCCCATGAGTTTGCGAGGGGAATCAATATCGCGTATATAATACTAATTAACATATCTGCGAACGTTGACCATGTATGGGTGGGAGAGAGTCAATTCTATAATATCTCCCGCTCCGCTTGACGCTCTGATGTGACCAGCCCCATAATATATCGTCGACTGTTTTCGATCGCGCGATTAATCGGGCGATTATCGACTAAACCGATAAAAGGCACGGTAATCGCGCGCTCTAGGTTGGGCAGCGGCTTATGTGATACTAAAATGAACTAAATGATAAGGATGATACAAAGATGAACTCAATGATAAAGATGGACTAAATGATAAATATGAGTAGTATAAAAAAAATACTAATTTACCTTCTTTAAATATAAAATAAAAGAATGAAAAATGCATATCTTCGAATTATTCTATTAATTCTAATAATTAAATATAATAACACTTTTTACCATTTTTTAATTTTAAACAAATCAGAGCAATAAATGTTATCGAGTAAATCAAGTATTATTTTGAATTTATTTTAATATAACTATTTTATAAAGCTCTATTTGCATTGGAATATGTGAAATTCCTTATATTTTAATTAACACATCTTGGGAGTCTGTCTCTCGACGCGGGGCTTAATAGGTAAAGCAGAAAGCGATAATACTGTCAACAGTCAGAATAGTAAGAAGGTTTCTGCATGCATAGCTCTTAACCCCTGGGCCTGGTTCTATAATACATTGTACATGTGGAGCTCTTCATTGTAGAGCATACTTTGGTGATCTAATATGCCGTAAATTACCAAGGTTTTAATTTTTATTCACATGGATTTACGTACGAAACGGTGAGCTTATTGCCAAGTGACATTATCCAAGATCTAACTTACAGGGAGTGGTAGCAAGTTTGTCAAACGGGTCTGAAAAAACGGAAAATGAGAAACTACAACAATTAAATATTAGACATTTTAATATTTATTGTTAATTTCTTCCTCAGGGCATGACTTAGCCAAACATAATATAAGACTTGTCATGAGCGTGCCGAAGTCGGTTGTTGCCTACAAATAAAACCCAGATACATGAGCAATGTCCTTTATTTTGAAGATTCAGCAATACATAATAATAGCAAGCGCCGTCTGATTACGATCGAGAACCACTACAATAGCAAGAGTCCTCAAGAGTCCCGATTTAGACGAATCGAGCGATAGCCAAAACGAATGGATACATTGACAAACAGATGTCAGTTTGGGCTGATCACGTCGTGAATAGATTGTAAATCAAATAAGAAGTATTTTCTAGTATAAATTTTCGAAAAGAAGCAAATGTAGTTTTTTGATATGGAAAAAAACAGGGTACCAATCTGAAATTTTGATGGTACTCACACGAACAATTTAGACCAGTGATTCACAAAGTGGTCTATATCGACCCCCGGGGGTCGAAATCAACTTGTAGAGGGTCCATGTCAGCGAGCAAAAAAATGGTGGTGCACAAGATGTAAATGGGGATCCACGTTAGCCGACTATATTTAGGCAGGTTAAAATCAACTTTTAACCATTTCGTAAATATTTTATTACACATAAAACAAATTATGTTCACAGTATAGTGTTTTAAACTTATATAAATCGCAATAAACAAACGCACGCATCACAGTCGTCGTGGAAGGAAATCACCAATCAACTCAAATTACATCACTAGTTGATTGAGGAGGCCAACCTGCATGACTAGCAAGATAAGGTGCGAGCGAGGTGCCGCTTTAACGGATATCTGCAAGCGAGTAGGATAGACGACTCATATGGATGAGCAAGCGATATAGTTCTAATTGTGCAGTTATGTGTGGCTTTCTCAAATACTTAGTACTTCAACGTATTGGTCGCTTAGAAATGAACATCTGCCGAGTAAAATTTTAGTGCCTTTCAATAAAGGTATTAAAAGAAAGCGTACATCCTCACTTGTACACTAGCAAAATGAGCAGCACTGTGTCAGCTGTCAAAAACGCATTTAAAGTAAACATGTTGTAAAATTCAATATTAACCAGGCACGGGTCTACGGAAACCAAAAATATGAGCAAGAGGTCTAAGGGCTATATAAGTTTGAGGATATACCTCTGATTAAACAATAAAGGATTATAGTTATTTTAAACTTTTAATTTATTTTTTTCATGCAACCCTTACTAATTTTTAAAAAAGATTGCCATCTGTTAAGTCAATCTCAAAACCCAAAAACATACCAAAAAATGAAGATTTTGCGAAAAAATTGAAAATTGCTCATATAACTCATGTGCACAGGCGTAATGCGGGAGAAATGCGATTTTTGTTACGTGTCTTCTATCCGCCCACACGAATAGTCCACGGTTGAGTTTAAGCTTGTTGTAATTCTAACAATGTAAATGTAACTTTCGGCGCCCAACACAATCAGGCAGCACTCATACACGCAACCGCCCGCTGCTGTACGAATATAGCGCAGCTCTATAATTAATTAGAAAGCTTAGTTTAAAAGTTATGGCAGCCGGGTCGGCGGGGTTGCGATGGTGAGGGGTGAGGCGGTCCGGGGGTGGAAATGAAGGGAAGTCTCCGTCCCTTCGGAGGTTCCAAGAAACGCACAGGAAGGACGGGATGGGGTAGCTTAACTTGGGAATATTCGGCTGGAGGAAACTTTAGCCCTGCCGCATCGCGACAACCGAAAGGACACTGCGGGGACGACAATGCTCCTAATTTTGGGGGATATCGATGATGATGATCCATAATTTGGAGTGTTTGGAACAGTGCAAAAAATAACAATTGCCAGTGGGTTAAAATACTGCATTTCGATTGCATATAGATGACTAAAGAAATAGGGTTAAAAAAAATTGTAAAAATAGCGGAAATAACAGGAAAACGCATGACTTATCTAAAATGGTTTAAAACCTATTGCAACAACTTGCTCTCGTCAGCGCGTCTTTAAAAATATCAATACACGCTTTGGTTGCTCTGTCTATTGGTCAGATCATCCTCCAGGCCAAGTAAACCAGGATGCACCTGCATCAGCCCCTGCGGTACTCGGATCAAATTTGCTGCCACCTAGTGGTGCTTAGGGTCAGCTGCATACCCACTTTGGTTAAGGTCGGACCACAGTAAACAAACAAGCAAACAAACGCACAGCATGCATCAGACTATTTGGCCCGTCCTAGTACCTAATACTACGGACGGGCCAAAAAGTAAAGTATAGCTTAGCTTGGTGAGTCAGGATGTCCTTACTGTACAAGGATCGGGCATCTCATTGATTTGCACGATTTCAGAGGAATGAAAGTAAATCGATAGTTTACCAATTTATTACAACACTTGATATGTACAATATTACTTATTATTCAATAATATTTTTAGGTACCTACAACTGAGACAAAGGGATATACTGTCCAGCGTAACGCAGCTTCTACCCAAGCCCTCGCGGGATTCTGTTGGTCTGGTCGATCCCTCTACTATCATGATATAACTTTTCGCAGCGATGATAAACAATCGCAATGTATACCATCATAACAGTTAATATTATCGAATCAACACATATTTATGAATTCTGGCCAGATATATCTATCTTGGCTACGAGAAAGGATTCGACACTATGCCTTACTAATTATTACTTTTAATTTATTTCGCATAATTTAAGCCTAAATGCTATTCATCAATTTTAGAGAATTTGTAGATGGAGTTTGAGGATGAAAGACCTCATCCTTAAACTCCATCTACAAATTCTCTCTGCAAGTTAACCGATTTTTCTTGGCGCAATGCTTTCTCATTTGAGAATGAATCTTACTTTTTAACCAAGGGTACTGTCATGAGCACTTGAATGCCGATCTTTCAAGCATCGCATATTAATCTTTTCATGGGTTTATAAAATCTACATTTCTTTGGACACAAATTTAATCATGGTATAGGTTTATTGCCGATATTATTCTAATTTGAACGTATGGATAAGAAATACTTAGAAATGTCCACGATGGCTTCAATAATTTCGGACCCTTAGATTTCGGTCATATTACGAGTACATCTAACTCACAAAATACTTTCTTATATGTGGATTTAACACTGTATGGATATAAAAAAACTGCAGTTCGTAAAAAATCTACTAATAATGAAAAATCATATAGGTACATTTTGACAGTTGCCGTCATTTCCACACTTAAAGATTCTTAAATTAATGTCCATTCGCGGATATCGTTTTCTCAACAACAAAGAACATACGTATCATTGTGATCTAAACAATCCCGTCTGGAAAGAAAATGTCCTGCTCCTTTATTTAAAAAATATATGATAAACACTGAATTTACATGTAACCCTAAAATTCTTCAGACTAAAAAAAAAATCTCAATACTACTTATTTTCCAGTTGCTTAGCAAATGCGGTCTATATTATGTAATTGATTTATTCCCTGTTATTTCAATTGATGCATCCACTAAGAAGTACTTACATACATCTATAATTTTATCTTCCCGTAGATCATCCAATATAAGATCAATATTAAACAAAGCAAATAATGAACAAAATTATTTCATTGGCAATCAGACTTATGGTCGTCCGCTCTGTAAAACTTTAATTTAACAATATTTTACTCAATCAGTTATATTGTTCATTCGCTGGGTGATTGTTCATTTACTTGTCTGTGTTAATACTTTGATAACTTTATTTTTTTTAATAATTTGAAGTTCCAAGAATATTATTATTCGAATCTAAAAATTTCATTCGCTTGAAAACGTCTAATTTTAAGGACAAAATATTGACTTTTAGATCATAATCAATAATTTTTACTAGAATTATTCACTTTTCCCATCTACAGAATCCAACACCTTCCTCTATCCTAATATTGTTGAACGGTATATTATGGAACACGGCTGCTTAAATCCAGAAAAAACCGAACCGTTATTCGAAGAACAGCGTTAGGCAATTTTTTTGGCATGTACCAAAAAAATTTTAGCATATTAAATTTTCAAAATTTATCTACTAAATCTATCTAAAATTATCTATCTAAAAATTAGTAAACCCAGAAATGCATTTGGTGCATATTTGTCTACACATTTAACAATACCAAAAATTGCACACAACACGAACACAATTGCCTGTCTCTTATTCTTATGTATTCATAAAGAAGTCATGATGCTATAATTATTCATTCGCCGCATCCGCGTTCCCGCGCCGCGCTATCACAAAATGGCGGACGGTTGAGAAAATGCCGTCTTGGCACGTTGTTCAAGAAGGGGAATGTCTGGAAGACGACGAGGACGGGTCGCATGGCGACCTCCCTCGCGCCAGGAAGGAAGGATGAGAGATTTACTTTAAGTAATTGCGGTAATAAACACAAGATATATCACCGCGTCGTGCGTAAATGAACGCGAAGACGGCGGCGCACGATGCAGAAGATTTATGCGCCAAATTTCGAAAGGAGGAAGGCCTCGACCCGAGATGCTTAATACGCCATTAATACCCACTGTCTACACTTGAGCCTTTTTAATGATGGAAGTCAGAAGGGGAAATAAACTTGAGATTTATTAGAAAAAATCATAAACAAAGCATCAATTAGGAAGAACATCTACAAGAAACTACAATTAAAATCGGGGAGATTAAAAATATTCCAAAATTATTGAAATATCTTGCAAAAAAAACTACCACAGAAATATATTATGTTTTATATGGATCTGTTTTAAACTATGGGCTCTTAATCTGAAGGGTTGTTTCCAAATCGTTCGTACATGAAACCGTAAGGATATCCATCTAAACATTGTTTGTTAAATTAAGTCTACTAGTTGTACGATAAATATATATTTGTCGTACTGTTCTATACCTGTCTTTAGTGAGAGACAAAAAATAACCGGGTGGAGGCCCTGGAGCAATAAAGGAATGGAGACCCTTAATCATTTTGTGATTTTTTTTCTTTCGACTGTTTCAATAATTTATTACGAGAAAAACGAATAAAATTACAAAATAAAATAAACTACACTAAATAAACCAAATTAAGGTATGACGTTCACGAATGGAAACTTGCGAGCTTTTTTCGACGAAAAAACATTGATGATGATTGAACCATTAGATCACTACATCAAAAATGATTCGTTCTTTCGTTTGAGCTGTCGCGTAGTACGCGAAACACTCGAGAGCCGAGCAAGCTTTAATATAGGTTATAGATTAGTCATTGGTGAACAGCGATAGTTTGATTGCTTTCGTTTGAATTTAGGATTTCTAACCAAATCTTTAAAACAAATATCAATAACTTATATTTTTGTTAACGGTGACCTCCACTTTAAGAACCTGTAGTATTAATGCAGTGGTGTAAACCAAATGAACTAAGCTGTTTTTTTTTCAAATATAATTTTGCATATTATTTGTTATCGTTAGAAAATTATATTGTGGGTTGTGGGAGGCCCTATCTCGTGGAAGCCCCGGGGCTGTAGCCCCGGTTGCCCTCCCTTAAATCCGGCCCTGGGGGAATCACTATCACCGTGCTACAAGATCGTCAACTGAATAAATGTAGGTATACCTTGCCAAAACGGAAAACAGCATTCGGTCAAAGAACCTTTTATTTCTAGCGCTTTATGTAGGTTTCTAGTCAAGACTCGCTACAAAATAATAAAAAGAAATAAACACAAGTATCTACTTATAAGTAGTAAAGTCGAACGCATTGCAAAGGTATGTCATTAATTAGACTATATAGTTAAGCTCATCACTTACTCACTGACTGATCCCGTAACGCGTAACGCTGTAGACGCTGTGTAGTGGCGGGAGTGACGGCGGTGGGGGGAGGTGTGAGGGGGAGAGAGAGAGGAAGGAAGGGGAAAGGGGAAGGGCTCGCGGTGGATGCCGTGGCGCGGGAGGGGAACGCGGCCCCTGTAACGTTCGAAATTCGACCTATTTGACGGGCGCCTCAGGCACGCAACAAATAACTATTTAGTAGAGCTATGTACGGTAATATGTACGAAGAGCTATGTACGGAGAGCGGAGGTAGGTTAGAATAAATTAGGAATAGAAATAAAAATATGTTTTTTAAATTTGGTCTATAGTCGTTGTAGATAACTAGTACTTATATAAATATATTTTATGCATAACCAAAAAGGCAATAGGTTCAGCCAATTAGATGTAAGTTTACAGTACTCTAAGGATGTAAGGAACTCTATATATGATAGTTCTCAGGTGTTAGGTATAAAGTCAAAAAGCTTACTTTGGAGGAGAAGCATTTAACGTTTGAAGAAGGCAAAAAAATATAATTTTGACAATTAATCCCTTTGTGACAGAACAAGATTAAGTTTACTTGTTTCTATTTATTTCACTTAAGACCTTAATTCCAAAAATATAACATTATTTCAGATGCAAGTTTTTGCCTTAAAAATATTTTTTAACTTTATACCAATCACGTAAGAATTATTTGAAGTTTAAACTACTCCAGCGATCTGCCCAACTTGAAAGTCAGTGACCTGTATGGACTGGTAAGTAGTACCGGGCTTCTAGCAGACCACTGACTCAACCACCCAGTGGGTAGTTACAAAAGATCTCATAGATCCAGGTGACAATAAGAGCTGAAGCCAAGCACCCTGCTCATTTTACTACTACTACTACTGCTAAACTACTCCAGAGTAAGAAATAGATATAGCTCTGCACAATACAATTATATACGCAAATTTAATGTAGGTATATTTTATTTAGCGATACAATTATGAAATGCATGCAAATTAAAAAGTATAAGTGATCTAGGCCATCATAATTATATTTATATTACAATTATAAGCTCTAAAAAAAAATTATAAAAATACCCCTTCCAGAACAGGAATTCGTAGTTTTTGGGGTATCGACTATATACAATATAAAGGTTATAAAAAAACAGTGTAATACAAAAATAGTTAAGTTGAAGAATAGTTCGTAACCTGACATTGAGTATTAATAAACACATATGGTTTGACTTCATTTGATTCAAATAGCGCCCCAAAAATTAAGTATCTACACGAAAAAATCTGCCTCCATTTGTTTTCCGTGTCAGATAAAAAGCAAACCCTTTCAGCTAGGCTCGGAGGATGAAAAATGGCGGGATGAAATTGAAAAATAATAAATAAGACAGGTGAGCGTCAAAAAGGGAAATGAAAGGAAGAGAAATAATCTAAGCAAGAGGCGCTTCAATGCGAGGCGGTACGTCAGAATATCGCATCAATACACGTCATTACTTTGCACATCCTTTGTGTTTGTCCCGTCTCAGGCTGAGCCGCCCGCTCGTACAGGTTGCTCCCAAATTCAGCCACATACTTCTATATTTATATATCATATCATTAGTTAACCGGGAGGAGGTTCAATCTGAAACTAAATCGAGAAATTTGGCATGAAAATCTAATAATTACGTTCAGAATTAATGACAGTGTGATTCCCACAAAGGAAAACAAGGTTGGAAAGAAGATCACGCAGCGTGAAACCAAGAGTGGAGTACACTATAAACAAATTGTAAACCTTTGGAAAAGCCTTGGTTCGGAAACTTTTTCATTAAAAACGCTTTTATGAAATCGAAGACTATCGCGGTTGTTTGACATTATATAATAACAAGATAATACGAATTTACCGCGTAAAGTTTGTAACACTCGACGTTTCGGCGTTGTTGCAACCGCCGTTGTCCAGGGTGGACTACCAAACAAACATCCAAATTTCATGCAGTAAATTCGTTTTATT
>JAOPUG010000036.1:23830011-23847883 GCA_027564375.1 Micropterix facetella | reverse complement strand
AGGAGCTGCTCCGCGAGCATGGGCCGGCCAAAAAACACAACGGCCTTTATGACCCACCTCCACGTAGCCATTTGTGGCCAAATGTCTTTTGGCAACTATAGGTGCCAGTGGCATTGTATTGTGCTACCTCAATACAGCATTGTAACATAGAGGATGCAACATAAATGACATTCCACTTCACCCCCCACTTCTGACAATGTTTATTTTTATTGAATGAGAATATAAGTAAAGGTTCAGTTTTTTGATACCTATGCACACTTTATTTAAAAAAAAGAAATTATAGTAGGAAAACGAAAAGAAGAAATATTTTGTTTGTTTTGTTGTTTTCTATTCTTCATAGAAATTTCATAATGGACAGTTTTATTATCATACGACAATCTCTCTCAACCAACCTTACTATGAAGTATATATATTTGTATTTGTGCATGTAAAATATGTGTGTTGCATTGCATTTGGTCGACAGAATTGAAATGCAATTTCATTAATTTTATCCTGACGGAAAATAGTGACCCAGCCTGAAATTGAACCCGGAACCTTACAATGTAAGGTCAGGCAACCTAACCACTATGCCACCCTGGGCCTTGTAGTCATCTTTATAATTGTTGGTGATCAAAGATTTCATGCAGGCAATTATGGGAATTACTAAAGAGGTTAACCCCATTCGGGTTATCATGATATTATTGTCGTAGTCTTAATGTCTTTCATGTCCAGCCATTCAGCGCCCTGGTTTCTATCATAGTTGTGATGCAAAGAACCTGTGGATAGTTTCAGAACCAGAAACAGTGTCAAAGTACACAAACCTACTAGATATAAACCACCTCTTTTTCTCGTATGCAGATGGTTTTGTGGTAAGGTTTGACTTTTATTGCATTTACCTCTGCTTCAAATATACCGATTGCTGGTGATTGTCCATATATTGTTGTCCATGTAATGTCCAATATATTAAAGTAGATATAACCCCCCTCTTGTCTGCAAATGGTTTTGTGGTAAGGTATGATTCTTGCCGCATTTGACAGCTTTAAATGTACTGATTGCCAGTGATTGACCATGTCTTTTTATTATGCTAAATAAACTTTGTTAATTGGGCTAGTCCACGATTTTATAGATTTTTACGGGCTATACATGTCTTACGAGATTGTTTGGACAATATCTTTTATTTTTATATTTTTTCTGATTTTTGTTGCATTGGATAACTAAGCTCCCCTAAAATGCGTTACGTAATATTTCAATCATATTGACTGTACAGGATAGCAGATAGTTTGTCACTACAAAAAAATCCAAAATGCCTGACTGGACAGCAGCACTTTGAAATCAACAGTAAAATAATGGCGAACTTGGAGAGCCCCAGTAGTCGCCACCCGAAATAGGGTGAGAGCATATGCGCATGCCCTTATCTTGCACATAGCCAATTCTATCGATATTTTTCATTTAACAAATCGATCAACGTGATTCAACTATTATTATTTTATCAAATTACGCCAATTATATGTGATCCTCTCAATACTTTCCCCCTGCAATTGCATATTTTATGAAATATTTTGATCATTATAATATGCCCTCGAATAAGACAAAGCTTTTAAGTAGATTTCAAAATATGTATTCATAGTACACTTAACATTGATTCATTATAATATTACTATTAGTATCTTATCTAAAATGAATCTGTCAAAAAATTATCTTGCTGAAATTTATATTAGTTATAAATTTATATCGATATTTTGGTCGACAAATGGCACCACTGCATCGCAGCGCATGAATCTCGGCACAACCGTATCCCTTAAAAGTAAGCCGTGTTACTCAATCACTAAGTTTCCTACTAACCCGTAGGTAAGCAGTTAACTTGCAGAAAGGAGCCCTTGCTTTTTGGCCCGTCCGTAGTATTAAGTAGGATGGGCCTTATAGTCTGATGCAAGCTGTGCGTTTGTTTGTCCATCTTAAGAGTTCCCATGATCCAATCACAACCAAATTTGTTATGCAGCCTCCCCGGGTGACCTTAAGCATCACCAGGCAGCAGCAAATTCGATCAGAGTCCTGTAGATTCTGCTGCAGGTGCATCCTGGTTTACTTGACCTACAGAAAGATCTGACCAATAGGTAGAGCAATCATAGCGTATATAGGTATTTTTGGAATAGTGACGTGAGAAACTTGCTGGAATAGATTTTAAGCCATTTTGGATTAGTCGGGGGTTACCTACTAATCATGGGACGGGCCAAAGTTGCCAATGTATATTTCTACTTTTCCTGTTATTAATTGTGGATTTTAATATACTTGCTCATAGATATCCTAAATAGTTTATCATATTAAAAAAAAAAAGACAATGAGAATATACCATTATTTTCAATATACATGGGATTTTTCCCTATATTTATCCACAGATAAAGATTGTTCTTGTATTCCCACTTAATATTAAGTCTATGTACACCAGCAAAAAATCATGATGTCGCCGGGCGATCCAAACTATCTCGTAATGAACGAAGTGACTTGAGGAAATAAGCTGACAAGCTAATGAAGCGATATTTATAAATTGCATGAAAACTATGCAATCAGTGATGGATGAGTGGATGGAAACTCCATCTGTAGAACGTTTACATCTACAGCAAGCATTGCTGCAACAGTCAAATATGGAAGATCAAGGATGTCCTAAATGAAGAAACTGTAGACATAAAATTTATTTTTATAATTCGCAACTGGAATTTTAAAACAAGCCTAAACACTGCTGGATTTGGTATATTTATGAAATCATATTTCTCTGTGGAACTGGAAGTGAATTATAGATAAACGGGAAGTTGGATATGAGCCATTTTTAAGCAGTATATAATTATCATTGTCATGTATAATTTTTGCTCGAATACATATTAACAGGCAGATAGACGAGTAGACAAAGCCTTTTATTACTGCAAGAGAATATCTAAAATAGATTGAAACCTAATAATCAAACAAACGAAGAAATGATGGAAAGATTTGGAAGATGCATATTCCTTGATATTGCCGAAAATACTACTTGGAAACGAAAAGGTACTTTGTTTATAAAAATAAAGAGTTTTATGTATTTTGTTCTAGGTTTTTTATGTAAGGTTTTATTTTCCGCTTGTTCACGGATATCATTCAACAAAAAGAAGAAGAAAAGGAACTTCACCACTGAAATAAACGCAAATGGAGTTAAAAGCAAGCAAATATGCAAAAAGTAACCATTCTATTTATGGATCAAAACCTATACGTAAAAGCAAAGGTGCTAATCTATGAACATCATTCCAATTAATGTCACATGGCATAATTTGTGTAACTTTTAAACATTTTGGACTATTATCAATGAAGGATGACGATTTGAAACAGTATTATACTTTTTTTACACTATGCACGAATGATCCATAATTGTTTCTAATTTATTTTTTTGCATTTTAATAGAATGTCGTTACTGGGGAACTGATCATCGGGACCGTCATCAATAGATCAGCAGCCGGTATGATGCTCAAAGTCCTGTACACGTCCGGTCAGAATCCTCGCTACGTCGCCGATATTAATGTTAAGGTGAGCTATTGTGATTTTAGACATGCAGTACTTGAATTGTATCGATATTTATGATGAAATGTCCATATCTCCATCCGATAGGCTTTTTTACCGGTAGCGAATATAATACCCGCATTGGATAAGAAAAGTGTGTCGAGAAACTATCTGATGAACGACACGGTCTGCTGTGAAGTGCTGGAAGTGATCCCTGATACGGACAAAATGGTCTGCGGCATGAAGGGAGTTACTCGATCCCCCGATGATCCCCCGCCTAAGCCAGCGCTTGGACTTCTTTGCACGGAAGACTTTCCTCCCGTTTATAAGTGAGTATTTTTCTCTAATTTCACCGGTCTGTTGATTTGTTACTATTTATATTTATAAATGTTCTCTTGCACTTGTGGGTTTCACTTGTTAAAGCAATGTAAGTTAAATTTCAAAGCAATGCAGAATTCAAACAACATGAATATTCAGCAATTTCACCATCAAATTTTGCACTTTACCATAGGTTAGCGGAGAGTGCATAATACACATAACATATCATCTCATCAGAATTTATATTTATTTAAGAGTTGTCACATTATAAAATATTTTTTTATGTATAATTTTATGGAACCCTGTATAAATAATTGATTTGGTCATCGTGACTACAGGTATTATATAAAAGATCTGAAATGTGAACTATATCTTTCAATGTCATATCTAACATTCTCCGCTAATCTATGAGATTACCCTCAATTCATTATGCATTTATAACTTTTGTGTCTACATAAATATTTAAGGTATTTGTGAAAATGATTTCATGATATTCATGGATACAGTTATTAAACACTTTGTTGGGTTTGTAGATATTGTTAGTTCGACTAAATTCAGCCAGAGCGATTTATGAGGATTGATAATAATTAATACGAGAAGTTGGAATAAATAATTACCAGCCGAGTCTCAAATGCAGAGAATAGCAGTGAGGAATTTAAAGTTTACAATGAAATCATTTACACAAATCCCGTATCGCCCGGAAGGTCAGTAAAGGGACATGAAAATTATATTACGAATATATAAATATTTACGTATGTATGTATTATATGACGGGTAATACTTTATATGAAACCATAAATAACATGCGATTTGATTGCAGCATTAGGCATCGAATAATACTCGACTAAAATAATATTTATCGCCACTTCAAAATGGATATCTTGCGTTTTATCAAATTGAAAGCGATGATACAGAACGAAAGGAAGCTTTGTGAGGTGGAATAATGAGGATCAGCATTCGCCAATGTACCACACCCGTGACAGACATGGACGCATTAGAACTTTTCTATTCTAGGTCACGTTTCGATGATAGCACAATTTGATGTGCACCAAACCGCACTTCGCCCGGGCGGTGCCCTTTGTTGTTTCTGACTATATTACTTATTTTGGAGATTGTAAAATTGTCCATTATGCGCTTCAAACGTGAGAATTGGTTTAAATTGAAATGATTTTTTGAAACAGCTTTAGAGATACAGGTGAGGATAGAGGGATGCTTTACTTTATTTTTAGTTTTTAAGTTATCGATTCATAGCAATTTCGTACATTCACGACACGAAATTCACCATCCGCACTGTTTTCAAATGATAGTTCACTTGTTGCTCGATGTATTTTATTTCTGCGGATGGCTATCGTTCAAAAGAAAACAACTAAAATTTCTTATACAAACGATCGATAAATTAGCATAACTATTTATATCCTCGTATAATAATCCCATCATTAATTTGTATTTTGGTTTACTTAGGAAAACCTTAGACATGAAAGGCGAAACTTATGAAGTCATTTTGGAGAAGAGCCGCGGCTTCTGCAATCCGAACTGTGTACAGTACTTGTCAGAGTCGCTCGGATTGTCAGGAGTGCAATGCAGTAATTTCCTAACGCTGAGGTAATTCATATATTTGTTTAGTGCTTCGAATGAATAATTATAAAATAAAAATTAGAATTGCACTGATGTGAGTTTTTAAACACTATTTGAGATTTCAAATATTTATTGTCCTTGATATTGCTGTATTCTCACTCGTGCTTTTTAAGACATCTTTATTAATGATTGTAAAGCCAGTTTATGTGGAGTACCCATTGGTACACAACCATGATTGCCACAAGTTTTGACAAACTCTATAAAAGCAACCGTAAACGCTGCGTCATCTTACATGATGACAATGCCACCACTCACACAGCTAGACAAAGGAATTTTTGAAGGTGAATAACGTAGAACTCAAGCTATCCTCCATACAGTCCTGACCTGGAACCTTGTGACCTTGTTCCCAAACATTAGGAACCAATTACGTGGTCAACGATTTTCATCGCTAGATGGGGCTGTCGAAGAATATGACAAACATATATTGAAAGTCACCATGGAGGAGTGGAATAAATGTTATTAAAATTAGCTTATAAGTATGAAAAAGTATATTAACACTCACGGAGAATATTTTGAGAAACTTTAAATTGATTTTTAGCCATTCTGATTCAATCCGGAAACTTTCTGTGTTTTCATATTTGTTTGTCGTGATAAAAGTGTTGTCGCCCACAGCTTATCTCATTCTCTAATATATTAAATTTATTGGTTTGCAAGTTAGAGCCTAAATTTATAGTTTTTTTGGTTACTAACTTAAAATACATAGTATAAAATATTCATGTTTCGCAATAAAATTACTTTTTATGGCTCTCACATTTGTATGCTCCGGTGACAGCTAGGTTAAAATCCTGGCTGTTTCTAGCCAAACCGCCGACCACTTTCTTCAGGTGATGACACGCTAACAATCGCAATTAAAGCTACAGTCGAAATCCAATGGAAAATTGCAAAGGGACTTCCTGTAGAGTGGTCCCACGACAACGGCTTATTCCCAATGCGGATAAAACTAATTTAATGCATTGTTCTCTCTAATCTTGCCGTACAGCAGACTTTACCAGCGAGTAATGTCTTCATTCCGAGTGTAGCCTGTCGTATCAAAAACATTGCTCTCGTCGTGAGATGGAGCTCGAGGCCTCTGTCGGGTATCTGGGGTTCGTGCTCAATCAGCGGTTCCACTGGAGCACATGCATAGACCTAGTCTGCATTAAATTGCACATTGTCTTAGAAATTGTTTCATTTGCTGAACTAGCTGGATATGACGACATGCTCATGGTTTATAGAGCTTTAGTTGGAACGATGGAGATCTGTTCTGTCATTTCTATAATAAACCCCCAATGAAATAAAATAGCGCGAATTGTTCGGGGCTTCAAAGTCGCTCCTCGCGAAATATATCTGGGCATGTGTGGAAGAAGTCCATGTTCATTAATTAAATCTTTACCTATTGTGAAATGTGAACTTTTAATATATTTAAATGAGTAGCCGGTAGACGAGTCCTCAGACTCGACTGTACCGACTGTAACATAATATTTCATATATGAATATTTACGCTAGTCGCTATATAATATAAAAACTATATAAAAAAGTCGCAATTCGGCCTTAGATCGAGGCCGTTACGCCTATCGCCGTGATGAATTCCTGAGGAAATTAGCTCCTCGGTAGTTTGTGCAAACGAGTGTTTGGTGCCTTCCGACCTCCGATACGGTTCATGCGAGATGGCTCAAAAGGCAAGAAATCTTTTGCTTCTAAACTCTTCTCGATAATAGAAAAAGCTTCGGACGTCCCATATTGCGGAGGTCAATTTGGTCTCCGAGCGGTATAATTTTCTCGAAAGTTTCGGAGATTACCTTTTATTTCCTGTCTCGGAAGACGGTCGTAATTGCATAATTTACAATCGGGCGAGGATGAAATATCACCGAAGGGCGCTCGTAGGAAGCGACGGTTAAACGTGCAGGTGTTGCAGGAACGGCTTCCCTGCGGGCGAGTTCGCAGAGGAGCTGCGGCGCGCGCAGGCCAGTAAGTGGGCGTTCCGCTCCGTGGCCGAGGGCATCGAGCACTTCAAGGCCGGTCGTCACTCCGAGGCCTTCCAGTGCCTCAACGCGGCGCTCGGTATCGACCCGCGCAACGTGGAGGGGCTCGTGGCGCGCGGCGCACTCTACGCCAACTCAGGCACCTTCGAACGCGCCATCGAGGACTTCGAGACCTCGCTGCGGCTCAACCCGAGCCACGCCAACGCGCGCAAGTATATGGGTGAGACGCTGGTGGCGCTCGGGCGCAGCTACGAGGACGAGAACAAGCTGGCGGAGGCGCGCAAGGCCTACGAGGACTGCCTGGCCGTAATCCCCTTCCACGAGGAGGCGCGCAACTCGCTGGAGTTCCTGGAGTCCAAGGCGGGTGCGCGGCCGGCTGGGCCCGAGCCGCTGCTGCCGCTAGGCGAGGAGGGTCGACGCGTGACGGAGACGCTGCAGCGGCTGCTGAGCCTCACGGGCGAGCGCCCGCCCAAGGACAAGAAGGAGCGGCGGGCGCGCAAAAAGCGGCGCGCCAAGGGCAAGAAGAAGCACCGCCGCTCCTCCAGCTCCAGCTCCAGCTCCTCCGACTCTTCCGACTCCTCCTCCAGCACTGACTCCAGCTCCTCCTCCTCCGAGGCTTCAGGTGGGTTCCATTCTTTACTGTATCTGCGCGGGTAGGCTATGCTTTAGGTCTGAACGTATCCACCAACTCCGCCCCCTTCGGTGCAGTTGCTCGACGGCAGCTCGCAAACCCAAAAGTGAAGCTGAATGCGTACGGTTCCACGCTCCAAAAACTTATCGGATTATCAGCTTTACCGCCGAGTAGACGTGGACTATCTTACAATTTTTTCTCCTCAAGATTGAGAAGCTCAGTGTACCCATTACGAACAGGGAGGGACGCGTGTTCAGGTACAGCCAAACTGAAGTATTCATACTTGCGCATCTGGGCGTTTTCAAAAAAAAAGTGTACGTACTCCCTACTTTTGGACTGTCCCCTGTGTTTGAAATCTAATAACGAGTAAAATTTATATCTGTAATTATTTTAGTGATTGAAAGGTATTAAACACACTAAACTAGTTAAATTCAAACAATATGTTACTAATAGTTTGTGTAATATTTAAATAATAGTCATTTTTTACACCAACGCATCAGTTTTTGGCGTGTGTCCCACTCAATTTCCTCAATTTAGAAAACGATTCCGAAAACTTTTTGTACAGGGTAGCATGAGTTTTTGGTATTCATTTGAAATTCTCCGAGTCGCCTATCGTCGCAGGTAGTTTATATTTTAAGTCTTACGCTCGTTTAAATAAAGTTTGATTTCTAAAAAAATGTAAAACGTGGTACTGACGGGACATGTCAGTTTTGTCACGGCTAAAACTGTCATTTGAATTTTTTTACGAAGACTATTTAGTGTTTGAAATGGCAACATCATCCTTTACATTCACCGACCGCCGTTTTAAAAACTCTAGTCAAAATACATCGAGTAAACAGAGTTTTAAATGTGAGTTGACGCGGTTGTCAACATTTCTTCTGTCAGGTTAGAATAATTGGTCTGTCGATTTTGCGACTCCCCCGTTTTGTGACGAGGAAATTCTTAGTTTTTACCTATTTTTAATATGAAGGCGTGCTAATATTTTGAATGCATTATTTAAAATGGTTTCAATGTTCCGGAATACGATAATGACTGCCGATTAAAATACATATTCATTATTATATCATAAAGTAACGGTTACATTGGGATCAGCTGTGACAAACCTTAAAAATAGTATAATTCGTAATTTGTTGATTTGGTGACTATATTGTCCTATTTTTCAAATAATATTTATGATAATCTTCATAACACAATTAAAATCATCTAGCAATTACATATTATTTCATAAACATTCATGTATCTTAAATATCTAAATAAAAAAATCATCAAAAATGTGATATTTAAAATATAACGAAATATTTAAAAATGGTACACTTTATTTTGAAAACGCCCATCTACTAGAACCTCGGGTGCCTCCGCATCACCTCTAGCTATGAAATATATGCAACTACGCGGGCTCCAGACCGTCGAGTGTATTCGAGGATGCTCCTCGCGCACACCGTGTATATTGATGATATCGTATTGCGACGTTAAGGTTGCGGATAAATCTGAAAACAAAATCTGGCGTTCCATTCGCACGTTGGCATATCTCACTCTTGCATCGGTGGAAGATAATGCGGTTGTCGAATGTCACACTGTCTTTCAATCAGGCGATGCGCCTGATGACATCGGCTCGTGTTTTATAGATACACTTCGCAGGGTTGAAAGATAGGTTATTTATTGCTATTTACCCGCACTACTAGCGTGTCAATGATTGACTGCGATAGTTCCTGCTTCTCGCTCGTTTCCTCTTTTCCATACGACTCAACGTCGTCACCGTACGGTAGGATGCTCCTATTTTATACGGCCACGGTAATATTTTATGTTTATGATTTGGAATAGAACAATATATAACGCATATAATCAACTTTTTTTCTTCAAAATATTTGATATCGGTATTGATGTCATGTTTTCGAGCGATGAAACTTGCACCGATTCTGTTGGGAAATCGACAACTGCCGCTTCCTTAGAGTTTTGAGCGAGTCTCTTATTTGGTTTATCTGTAATATTTTAATTTTTTATAAGCTGCACTTTTCTAAAAATACACAACATTGTCACACGTGGATAAACATATGTTTTTCTGACAATATTCAAACATATATTTGCGGTTATCGATAGCCAATTCGAGAACATGCAGCTGATTTAAACCAGTCGTAGGGTCTCAAAGAATGTATCGGCTTCTTACCGGCTTGTGCGTGCAGACTCCACTCCATTCTACACGAGCGATGAATATTTTTTACTTCAAAAATGAGTCCAAACATTAGATATTCTAAGAAAATTTACAGATTTGATATTCAAAATTTATCTTTTAAATTAATAGGCGATCAATATTTATAACGATATAAGGCCAGACTAGTAGAGCGGTTCTAAAACTTTTTGGGCAGATGCACCCTTGATCTGTTCAGAAAATTATACAGCACCCCTCTTTATTAGTTTGCAGGTATATAATATAAAAAATCTGAAATTGCAAGTATGTTTCCTACATATTTCTCTACGAACTTGACATAGCTAAGATTTTGTTTCGGGAGGATTCAGAATAATACTTTATCTTTCGTGGGCATAAATAATACCTGCATAATTAAAATCTGGAATAAAGTATATTCTTCCAGTTCTGATACATTTTCTAAATAGTAAAATTACCTGTTTAACTTATTCATCTCTTTCTTGCATGCTGGCATTGAACTTGTTCAAATTCTCAAATATTTCAGTTAGATAAGTTTGCTTATCTTTCATCTGCAAAACTTTTTAATGTTTCGATTGTCAACAAGAACAACTAAGTTCAAATTTTGCCAGCAAACCCGTTTAAGAATCACTGCTCTAGTACGTAATGTCACCAATCACCCGAATCGCTCATTTCTCCTTGAACCAAAGGCTTTAATATACTACAGTAAATTGACCTACTTCATGTATAAAGTAATTTGAAAATGACAGGAAACGATCATACAATTCATTAGGCTACATATAATAACATTTTTGTAAATTTTAGCTGATTCTGAGGGCGGCCACCGCAAAAAGAAACGTGGCTCGCGAGGTACGAAACGACCTCGTTCTCTGTCGCCGCTTAGCAAGCGCATGGCTCAAGGACAAGAAGGCGCCGGAGGACACAACTCGCAGTTCAATCATCCTTACTATCCTCCCGACGAACGACCCGCAGCACCCTCGCAGCCCGATAATGATTACGAACAAAGGGTACGTTCTTAAATGTTATCGTCGACAGTTTTCTTTTTCGCATTAAACTCGTATAGACGGCTGGAGTATAAATAAACCAAACGACAAGTATGATTTGCCCACCCTCAGATTTTTAATATTCGAAAGATGACTTCTAGTTTTTATTTGTCTCAAGGTCCGAAAATTTTTGGAGATGACTAAGGAAGACTCCGATTATGAGAACAAAGTAAGAAGCTTCTTAGAGGAAGCGGCGAGGTACAAGAGAGATCGCAAAATGCAAGAACTCGCCGTACAATCATCGCAGCCCGTCGAACATGAGAAAACTGGCAAAAAGCGCAAGGCTAAGAAAGAATCCAAGTAAGATTTTTTATTTTTCTGTTTAATTATTAAAACTCTTGTATTTCTAATTATTCTAACTTGCAGGAAAAACAAGAAAGAGTCAAAACGCAAACGCAAGGAAAGAGAGAAGGAAGAGAAACGTAGAGTCAAAAACCTAGCAAAGAATAATACAAATCCGGAATATCACATGCGCGATTTTGATGAAAACATGGGCGATAAAAAGTTTAGAGATGCTTTAAGGTATTTATTTACATTGCTTGAAATCTGAATTCTTCATACTTTTTAACTTTTTATTGATTCCAAATGATTGGTGTTTAGGAAAGAATTAAAGGGGGAGCGCCGTAACAAGAGAGAAGTTAGTTCCGATAGAGAATACGATAGAAAACATGGTGTTGATAAACGGTCAGTGTTGTCTTTTATGTGAGTGACTAATGTTGCATCCGATTTATACGGTTATATTGTCTTATTTCAGTATTCTGGACGAAATGCCCGATTTGGAGGAGTTGGAATCGAAACTCAATGCTTATTATGCCAAGGTTGAAAAAGATGTCGGATTGCCATCAAAGCGTCAAGACAATGGTAGATCTCATGGGAGGGATTCTCGATCCGAAAGTCCGGATCTGGAAGTTATTAATGAGAAACCCAAATGGAAGATGCATATGAATTCATCAAAAGAAAAGTATGTATGACTCATATAACCAGGTGTATGCATAAGTTTTTTCCGGTTTAACTAAGAAATGGCGCCAGCGAAAAGTACGCACCGCATTAATTTGACACATACGCCATTTTGTTCGTCTGACATTTAAACTACAAACACACACAAGTTGAGTCCGCCAAAAACTAGCATCTTTGTTTTATCGTTTAGTAATCATGTCATTTTGTGTCTGAGAGAGAACATTTATGGCACGCATTGCTATTCTTATTTAATCAAAAAAAAAAAAGGTTGTTGAAAGTCATCGTTTGCTGGTAGAAACATATGGTGAAAATGTTCCATCGATTAGAACATGTAAGACATGGTTTCAACAATTTAAAAGTGATGATTTTAATGTGAAAGACAGTGAGCGCTCTGGTAGACCAAAAAAATGCGAAGACGAGCAATTGCAGGAATTATTGGATAATGACCCAACTCAAACTCAACGGCAATTAGCAGAACCATTACATGTGTCACAAGAAACAATCAGCAGCATTTACGAGCAATGGGGAAGATCAATTAACTCGGTAAATGGGTCCCACACGATTTGAATGAACGTCAAAAAAAAAAAATCGTAGTCACTTGTGAAATTCTGCTTAAACACCCACAAAAGAATATAATTTTTGTATCGAATTGTGACGGGTGACGAAAAATGGATTTATTTTGATACCTTGGCAGAAAAAAATGTGGTTTTCACCTGGCGAAGCCTGTCCTTCAATGCCAAGGCCAAATCGCTTCGGCAAGAAGACCATGCTCTGCGTCCGGTGGGACCAGAGCGGTATTGTGTATTATGAACACTTGAAGCCCGGCGAAACCGTTAATACACAACGCTATCGCCAACAATTGATTATTTTAAGCCATGCATTAATCGAAAGACAACCGGAATGGGCCAGAAGACATGGCAAAGTTATTTTGTTACTCGACAATGGTCCGTCTCACACAGCAAAACCAGCTAAAGACTCCTTGAAATCGCTAGGATGGGACATCCTTCCGCACCCGCCGTACTCCCCAGACCTGGAGCCATCTATCACTTCTTCGCATCAATGGGGCACACGCTCGCAGAGCGGCACTTCAGCAATTTTGAGGAAGTTGGAAAATGGTTCGACAAATGATTTGCCGCAAAAGACAAGCAGTTTTTCTCGTTATGTTATTCATAAATTACCTAAAAGATGGGCGAAATGTATAGAAGGCGATGGCCAATATTTTGAATAAAAAAATAAATTTCCTTTTATAATTATGTTTTTTTTTCTTACCAAAAAAAAAACGGAAAAACTTATGCATACATCTGGTATATAATTATAAATATTTTGTTATTACCTTAATATTTACTCAAATAATTTTTTTCTAAAAGGATAAAGAAGAAGGATGCTCCTGCTAAGGTCGACTATGGTAAAGACAAATCCTATGCTTTCGACGAATCCTCGGATGATTCTCGGGAAGCCGAAAAGCACAAAAAGGTAGGGATCGTTGTAATGAGTTTATCAAAAGAATGTTTTTTTTTATCTGAATTTCATCGGTTGTTTGTTGATTAATTGCAGCCACCCACTCCTGACAAAAATGTCAGCGTTCGAAGAGCAATGGCTATGAAAGAAACGCCACTTCCTTCCACCCAAACTAGACATAGTCGAGAACCTGAGCCGCCCGGCACTGAGGAAGTGAGTATTTCATTTCAAGATCAGCTGCAGTACAAATTGAATTATTGTCTGCCTCTCCTTGTACAGATTGGTGTTCCTATGTTTGTTTTTATGTTAAGAATTTTTCTTCTTTTGTTGGTGTGGATGTTCTTTGTCCCTGACCTCTTCTTCTGACCAATACCTATTATTTCCAATTCATTTGCAGTGTATGTGATTCCATATACCATTTTTATTATTTTGTTGTAAGGGAGATATTTCCTTTCATTTCAGATTGTATTTCTTATATTAAGACTGTTCATTTTACAGGTTTGCTGCTGACCATGAGATATTTCGCAGTTGGCATTCGATGGTTAGGCAGCTGTAACTGTTCTTGAGGTTTTTTGTATTACCCTCCAAATAAATTTAAATATAATGGTATTATAGGCAGAACAGTATTTAGTTCCTTGGCACTCGATATAAAACTATGTACGATCTGTTGAATACCTACTCATTGTAAAGTTATTTTCTTTAGAAAAAGAAAAAAACCATAAATAAACTACGGTTGATCATTTTTTAAAAAATAAATTGGATCAGGAAATAAATTAAAATGATAATCAAAACATCAGAAAAAATAAGGTTGATGATTTCTTATAACCCAAAAAGAAATCCGTTACCTGTGCAAACTATGAGGTAATTTGCGTCTTATGACAGCATTCGTGAAAAAACCCTAGTAATATTGAGTTGACAACGGAACGAGTGGAATTTGAAAAAATTGTTTTGAAATAAAAAATGTTAAATTGATTATTCACACAATAGGTAGAAGTGCCAAAGGATAAATGCCGGTTTATACTATTCCAGCGACCGGATTCTGCAGTGTTGGATCTAAAAATGAACTGCAATCTAGTAGTACTGGATCGCCGAATCGAAACGAAAATAGTGTTTATGTAAATTTAGTAATGATTCAGCTCCGCGAATCTGGTGTTGCCGGATCTGTCTACATACAGACATTGTTTCGACGAGAGCGCTTGAGTTACTCTCGTGGTGGAACGAGACCATCTAATCGGGGAGGCGAGCGAGCGTCTTGAGCCACGTGCATATATGGTGTATCACGATCTGGAGCATTGAACTTTATGTCGGGTTCTGTTGCATGTCTTGTAATGTTTTGTTTTAGCGTGAATTAGCGCTTGCTTATGAATGCGGAGTATGCTCTTTGTTACACCAATCTGCTGAGGTCATATGAGTGAATATCCAAGATGATCGTAGTTCGCCTGTGGACGTCTAATTGCATTTTGATATCGATTATGGATTTCTCAGAAGTGTTTAAATGAAGACATTGACTGGGATCAAAGGAAAATTTTGTTACTAATAGATTTATATAACAAAATCTTGGGGTCTCAAAATGTAGTTGTCAATATTGCTTTGACACCCACTAAAATGTTCACAGTGGTTGTAATCACTGTCAGAATAGACACATCGTAGTAGTCTGGGCTTCGGAGCCCAGGTGCGTTTCGACTTCTGTAGATTTTTCTTGCTTCTGTTTGTATACGGTTCATTTCCATGTCATGTATCTATGACAAATTCTAGTATTTTAGAAGGAACAATTTCTTGAATTTCACTCGGGTGCAGAATTTGTTTTCCCGAGTGTCGGCTCATAAGTGGTACATCGATTGATAAAATTATAGGTAAATCTCCGTTTCTTGAGTTAGTCAATTTTTGCCACTAATATCCGAGAACGTTAGTTCAAGTCATGTCGAACAGTTTCTTTTTTGTAAACCGAGTGCGGTCCTGATTAGTTGGCAGAATAAGAGCGAGAGCGGCGGTAAAGTGAACGAGAAGACTGAGCCCAAAGTTTGCCCGAGTTAATGACCGTCTCGTAAATAAGCTCATGTTTAATTTATATTTGTTTATGTGTGGTTTTTTCGTTGGATGCACGGATGGCGGCAGTGGCGGCGTTAAGTTGGCTTACGCGGCGTCGCGGCGCCTGCGTATTGGCGTCGAGACGCCCGAGACGCCCGCGCGCCACTGCATTCACAATGCGCCAGGAAGCGTTCCAACTTTTGCAGTCTCCAATGCATTAAATCACATCTGGCCCGCGAAGCCTCCACTTTACCATTGCGGCAACGGGCGATTCTTCCCACTCGGCTATGATTAGTATTTGATGACCCGTTGCATGTCGTATTCATAAAGCCTGCTACGAGTATTTCATAAAGCTGTTTACCTACTTTCAACAATAATCACTTTTAGATACCTGGAGTCTACCCTGGACAACGTCGGTTGCAACATAGCCGAAACGTCAGGTGTTACATACTTTACGTGGTAAATTCATTTTATCTTATTTACATTTAACATAAAATAACATGATAGTCGTTGATTTAGTATTATGGTAGACCGAAGCTAATCGGATTCCATTCAGTTTGAAGAGGTTTGTTTTAGTTAATTATTTACTCTCGTAATAACAAAGTAATATCTAATACTAGAGTAACGAATTCTATCATATTTAGAATAAAAAGTAGTCTTATAACAAATACAGGAAAAGTAGCAATATCCATCAGCAACTTTGGCCAGTGCTTGGTAACCCCTAATTTATCCATCTCTAATGCCTTAAAACCTTTTCAAGCTAGTTTCTCTCGTCACTACGATTCTAAATATACCTATATACGCTTTACTTGCTCTACCTATTGGTTAGATCCCCTTCCAGGCCAAGTAAACCAGGATGCACCTGGAGCAGCACCTGCGGGACTCGAATCGAATTTGCTGCCTCCTGGTGATGCTTAGGGTTACCCAGGAAGGCTGCATACCAAATTTGGTTAAGATCCACGGGAAGTCTTCGGACATATGGACAAACTAACAAACAAACAAACAAACGTTCAACATGCATCAGACTATATGGCCCGTCCTACGTAATACTACGAACAGGCCAAAAAAGTCGCTACAATTTTTTTTTTTGGCAATATTCGATTAGCCTCTATAATAAGTGGAGTAAATCGGATAATAACAGCTTAGAATAAACACTGTTGATTTACCTGTGGGCCAAGAAGAAATATGCCTCTGACATTTTTGATTTGTGGATGGTCTCTACTCGTATCAGGTATACTAAAAGGGTATATAAAACGTTTCTGATATTTTAGATTATAGAGTTAGTAATATTAGGTAAACTGATTATCTTTTTTGTCGCGGCAATTGGTCCCTAATGGTTCCGTGCAGCTTGGGTGAGATGGCCGCTTATATCAACTTGGTCGGCTCAACTCACGTGGCAGTTCCTATCCGGGAGCCTCCTCGAAGAGGGACTAACCTGAAGATGCCGTAGTGGTGATTTGGGGGAATATCTCGGGCGAAACTGGGCGGTTGACGCGCAGGTCGGTTTACCGGCCATACTGCTTAATCGGCAGAAACCCGGAGGGGTCCATAAGCGTAGCTTCTTACGATAGCAGGGTCACCTTTCCCTAGAAACGTTCCGTTGGCCATCCGGTCTCGAGTGATTAGCCGAGTAAAGGACGCCTCGGGCCCGCGATATATCCGAGGCACGAGTCACAACAGGTAGAAGCCGAGCAAGCGATTTCGAACCCGGGACCAGACGGAAGGATGGAGAAATCCGTTCAAATCTGGGAGTGAACGCGTGAGGACCACAATGGGTTTGAAAATTCCCAGTGCCTCGGCAACGAATTGAACTCTTACGGGTTATTGGCATACCTAGTTGGATCAGATCATCTTCGTCAAAGTCTTTGCGTAATCATTTCATGAATGAAAAAAATATTTATATCGTTATACCATCCTGGGAAATGAGGTTCACCCATTGCATTGATAACATGAACTGTCCTGGAAACTCTTATGACATTGTATTTTACTTTTGCTAAATTACATGCAGTTTTCTATCAAATTTGCTATCCAAATATCTCCCTTAACCATGATCAGAATGACAGATAACAGAATTGCCCCAATCACATTACAGAATAAAAATATTTTACTTTAAAATTACATCGCTTAAAGCTGCAATATACCTATCAGAAATTTTTCAGTCGGGATCTATTTATAACGT
>JAOPUG010000036.1:23812376-23827360 GCA_027564375.1 Micropterix facetella | reverse complement strand
TCCTGAAGGAGTTTAGAAGTGTATGCTTCTTAAGACAGCGGGGGTAAGTAGGTACCTCTAATGCTTATCCATAGATACGATAGTGAGGGCCATCCGATCTCGGGTGAGAGTTGCCGAACAAAGGCCGCCCCGTATCCGCTACATCCGAGTTCGGGATACCGCTTTATAGGTAGAGGACCGCGAAAGCGACCTCGGACCTGTGACCAGACGGGGGATCGGAGGAATCAGATCCGCATCTGGGAGTAAGGAGGCGCGAGGAGGCCCGCTGGGTTTGAAAATTCCCAGTGCCTCGCGGTTTGGTGTCGGATTCGTACTGCCCTAGGTGGAGCTTGATACGTAGATTTGTATCGTCGATCGGCGTATCGAAGTCTCTGCGTTTCGCCTCGCCTCGGGGTGATAGAACTATCTATATCGTTAAAACGCTCCGGGGTGGATGGGTTAGCCCGTAGTAGTTGACACCCCCCATCTGTCCTGCCTGGATTGGTCGGTAACAGATAGTTTAAAATCTTGGTTGTCCTTAGCCAAACCGGCTAACCACTCCAAACACCACTTTGGGCTAGTTCTAACGCTGCCCTATCTTTATGCCGACTCCAAAATAACCAAAATTTACATTCTGTCCAATTCCAAGGATCCGTGAATAACAAATCACGCAGTATGTGGCCGTAGCAAATAAAATGATATACAATCATGCGTCTTCTAGGGTATGGCAATACAACGCGATATAGACCTAACAAGTTCCTCTTGCGCCGAGATTACTAACGAACAGTAGGTATGGCCCATGCTATTGGCTTTCAATTCCTGAATAAATTGACAACAGTTGAGAACTTTTGCATTCGTCCTCCAACTTTAAGCAATTTAAATATCCGCCTCAGAACAGGCTATAGTTTAGTTAGGTGACATTAAAATAGGATCACTGGCAATAGTTTTTGGCACATCATCTTATCAGGTTTTTGCTACTGGTTTTTTGTCTAGACATTATAATTATTAGTGGTTCAGTTTACTACATTATTGTGAATTACAATTACAATTAAAATTAAATTAAATTAAAGGCACTGCAAGGTAATGTTGTATGGTTGGACACCAGAGATGTTGCAATTTTATTTAAATGTCTTTCAGCATACAAGTCCAGACCACAGTAACCTCATTCGTTGAAGCTATTCAGAGAATGGTTCATATCCTCTTCGTAGCAATACCCCTTGCAGAGCTAGGCATATTTTGGCTGGCTGCAAGGCGGCTTTAGATCAAGGACAGTATACTTACCGCTATGACAAAGTCCTTGCTGTTATTCGAAAGGTAATTAACCTATCAGTAGCTCGTGCCAACAAGGTTCTTACAGTACCCACCAAACCCCCAATACAGTTTGTGTGGGATGGCTCTAAAGGCAAAAAACCTTCTATTACAAAACCTTTTTCAATTCTGGAGGTTGATTCGGTCTCCAAATAGTATCATTTCCCGGAATGTCTCGGGTACACAGCCCTCCGTCCAGATATAACTCCCTATCTCGGAAGATGGCCCTTATCGTAGAATTAACTGTTCCATGGGAATCAAATATCCCAAAAGACCACGAATACAAATTAAAAAAATATCATGATCTCGCAAATACCGTCACTCGGAATGGCTTCACTGTTCACCTTCATGCGGTGGAAGTAGGTGTTCGTCGCCTCCCAGACAAATCTCTATTTCACCTATTTAAGGACTTGGTCTCTCCAGGAAAATAATTAACTCATTCCTAGAAAAAATATCAAAAACTGCAATTTCCGCATTTCAAATACTATGGCTTCGAGAGGGAGTGAATGGGTGGAGAGGTGGACGCTCACATGTGGCAAGACAGCTGTCCTAAACCTACCACGGCCCCCAAAAGTGTAACAATAGTATTATGATGGGCCCGATTCTAGAGTCGGTGAATTCCATGGCAGCTCCGTTTGTACTTACTTACAAATAACGCTATTTCAATCATTTAATTTATACTGGTATGTTTTGGAACCGATGAGAACTTTCAGTGCTCGTATCGTGGCGCAACCGCACCGCTATCATCGGATAATTTCCTGTTTACCAACAATACGAGACAGAAGTATATTTGTGAACGAGACTACGTCGAAATTTAACTCGCAATTATCATTACTTATTTAAGAGGCCTGACACAATTTGTATGCAAATTGTGATATTTTGAAGGGTTTTCTTGCCTGAAGTATAAAGAACTTCAATAAAAATATTATATAAATGGATAGATATATCCTTGATCTACGCCATGAATCTACGCTTTGGAAGTAGATTTTTTTTACTAGAATTATGAAAAAATCCAATGTTTTCAGCGGCTGTTTTACAATTTTACGCTTAGGAGTTCTACAAGAGTGAAATTTACGGTAAAAACTAACTAAAATTAATTACTAAATAAAAAATACTATCGAAGTAAGATGAGATGATTACAAACTTCCTTAGGGCTGGAAAAATTTGTACGACAATGTGTTAAAAATTCCAGCCCTAAGGGAGTCTAATAATCTTTTTTTAGTTCGATAGTATTTTTTATTTGGTAATTTTAGTTAGTTTTTATAAATTTCAACATTTTGTCGAATTCCTAAGCGTAAATCTTGTAAAAAATTGGTTTTTTTCCATAATTCTATAAAAAAAAAAACAAATATCTACTTTCAAATGCGTCTACATCAAGGATAGATCTATCCATATATATAATATTTTATCGAAGTTATTTATACTTTAGGCAAGAAAACCCATCAAAATGTCACAATTTACATACAAAATGTGTCAGGCGTCTTAATGATATAGAGGCGATATAAACGAACAGGGAACACAGCGAACTAATGATAATTTGATGGTTCAGGGAGAGATCGTCGCGCTCGCGCAGCTCGTCGCGCGACAGCCGGTCTCGCTCGGGGCGGCGCAGCGCGGGCAGCCGATCTCCGTCACGCTCTCGCTCACGCTCTGACGCCAGTCGCTCGCGCTCGCGCTCCCGCTCCTATGGCTCACGCTCGCGCAGCGGATCCCGAGACAGGTATGCTTCTCCCTCTATTATTTACCCTCGTCGCTCACTCGGTCTGACCCTTTTAGGAAATTCCAGTTACCGAAATAGAAAGAACAATGCAGTCATATGGCCAAGTCTCTTAGCTAAAATTAAGAAAGTCCTCATAAATCCACACCGCACTCGAACCCATCTTCGAAAATGGCAGCGCAATTTTGGTTTTTCGGCGATGACTCAGGATGGGGATTGATTAATAAGTACTCGTTAGGCGAGTGTAATTTTAGGGAAAAGAATGAATGTTCGATTAATTTGTACGATTAACTTTTTTGCGCACTTTAGGTTCCGCCGAATGAACCGCCGCGGCAATTGGCGCGGCAGAGGATATGAGAGAGGCACGTATTATAGGCCTCGGTTCCAGACTAATTACAGGGGACGCGGTAGAGGAGGACCGCCCGGAGATTTCAGGCGCGACGACAGACGGTGGTAACTTTTATTTCTCAGTTTTGCACGTCTTCAGAGAATCGTTCTATTAATTAAAATGTTGGTGCGCTTCAGGTATGGAGGATGGAGGGACGATCGCGGACGAGGCGGCCGAGGTGGCTACAGACCGCGCCAGAGGGGAGGAAACAGAGGCAGACCCTTTAGGTGAGGTTTATCGCCTTATCGATTTTTTTTTACGCATCCATATATCTTCTGCGCCTGCATCTATGTAAGTATCCGAACGATTCTTGAACCGGCCGATATCTTACTTCCACAACTGATTCTAGTCACCATTCCATCCATCGGCTATCCTGTTCACTAGAAAGTGCATTTCTGAATGGCTTTAACTGATGACCCGCGCGTGGCAATCTTTCAGCTTTGGCAGTTTTAAGAGCAGCCTCTCTTCGTAGTTTAACTTCCTGAATCTAATTGGAATCTTTGTTTTTCTATGTTGGACTTCTTCAAAAAGCTCTATATACTTGTCGAAGTATGGATTCCAGAGCCGATTCCTAAATTCTAGAAGTTGTCCTATATAATAATTTATATTGCATACGATGCAAAAAGAAATATACGTCGCTGAATGACTGCAGGATGAATATTATTGTTGAATTTGCCTTTTCACCACTGCAGTCATATTTTCGCTCCACTTTAAATTTTACATGACCATAATTCCCAATCCTGTGTTGGGAGTATGTCATTTAGATTATTCTTTCCCATAGCACAGTACTTTTGTAACTGTCGAGACTCAAAAGCCAGTTAGTCTTACAACACCGCGATGCATGTTGGTGAAAAACTCGGTGTCGTCAGTGAAAAATCGACAATACGAGAAAATGATGGATTCCACGTTGGCAGTGTACAAGTTGAATAGGGTCAGGCACAGAACTGAATCTTGGTGAATGCCACAGATCTCGTATTCATTCGAGCATTCCGCCAATCGAGCCCTGTAGTTTCCTGCTGCATAGGAAGGATTGTATCTGCAACACATATTTGCTCCAATCACTTTCACTGGGCACCCGATGGAAGGTGTCGAAAGGAACGACCGGTTGTTCTAAAGCTAATCCCAATGTTGCAGGGGTGGCTACCGCGACTTCCGCGACAGGAGGCAGAGATATTCACGTTCGCGCAGCCCTGACCGCAGCAGACGCAGCCGCAGCTACACACCCGATTCGGCACGACGACACGACAAGACCGATCGATCCGACAGGTGAATGCGATTCTTCCTCTCGAACATAGGGACCTTTTTTTTGTTGCTTGTATACCTAATTCTTATATGTATGTTTACAGGTACTCTGAGCGCGGTAGCCATCGCAGCGAAGGAGAGTTCGAAGAAGAGAGCCGCTTCGTAGACCGCAAGGAGTACGAGGGCAAATGGGCCGATGGATCGGCCGAAGCCAACAATGTGGCCCCGCCCCCAGTCGAGGACAAGCCTCCCGAGCCAGCCGAGAAAGCTGAATAGATCCCGCCCAGAGCCACCTTTGTCAGATTTCTAGTCGTATGCCTCGATCGATTGTTTCATTTGTGGGCCGATAAGTCTGGGGGCACTCGGAAAGTTTTATTATTAGGTTATGCATTTTAATTCAATCGTTTATTTCACCTTTCTTCATTTTCTCTCTGTGAATTAATGTACTCCACTCATTTTACAGTGTAACTGACTTCTCGTAATGTTTTTCCAGAATTAGAAAATCGAGGAAGATAGTTGCGATAGATATAAAATCGGTGACTGCCCTCCGATTATTATAAATTCAGGTTGAGCAGTGGTGTTTTGCCAAATATGCCTGAAAGACAATTTATTCGTTTTGCCTCATTGCATTTATTGTAAGAAGTTGCTTCTTTACGTCTGTAGCACGAACCATTATCGAGTTCAATAAACATTATAAAATGTATACATAGTCTATTTTTTATCTTTTGTGTGAATATGGGATCATCTGATAACATTGCATGTCACGGAGTGGCAGCTGATTAAAATGAAGATATAATACACCTCCGTTTCATAAAAAAACCCCACCATGATTTAATCATAATTAATTCTGTTACTTCTAAAGATACATTTGGCATAGTCAATATTTCAGCCTGCTAAATCACGCTTTCTTTTTCTTCGAATCCTTATCCTTGACGTTCCAATACCATAAGAGTTGTGCGACGATAACTGCATTTGCGAATGCGGCGACTGAAAATGTCAAGATAATAACACTATCGCCGGTCTCTTGAACTGAAGTAAATATACGAGCAATCGCTCCGAAAAAGAGCAAGAAGCATGTCACCGCTGACAACTGGCCGGTGCTCTTGTTAATGTAATTGGCTCTGGCTTGAACCATCTGCAAGAAAAAAAAAAACAATATCGTCTGTATAACATCTGCAACAATAACATGAAAATCAGTACCTTCGCTGATAAAATGACAGGCACCGTTGCTGTCTGGAATGCCCATAATATTTCAATAGGAACTAAGCCGCTCATTAAAAATCCAGTCACGAGGAAATAGGCAATCACAAAAACGAACGCTTGAGTCTTTTGATTGCCGTAAAACAGAACGAGGCCTGCTATCACCGATGTTTGTATTGCGATAAAGATTGATTCGCCCCATGCACTGTAATCAAACATGATGTTTAGGAAAAACTCGGGTGAAATAAATGAGAAAAATAGTGTAATACCTGAAGGGAAATCCTTTAACGAAGCTGTATGAGACCGTCGCAGTTATAGCAAATAGTTCAAGACATACACCAGCTATACTGATGCCTTGGCCGCTCTTGTTATTGAAAATTTTTAATATTTGCGGCAGTTTCACAAGGATGGATCCGAAAATAATTGCCAAACCCAAAGATTTACTCAGTGTAGATTTGAAGCATGGCACTACAAATGAAAAAAAAAAACGAGCAAAGGTCGCACGGAGGTCTTATCTGTTATCTGACAACATCCTATCGCATGAAATGCGGTCAACTTACCATCTAAAAAATTAAAGTCCAGAAAATATTTGTCATAACACTGATCTGTAAGTAATAGTGAACTCAAGTCTTTCAGGACTTTTGCCATGTTTGTGCTGCGCCAAAACAAAAAATGCAATAATTAGACACAATTGTATTCATCGTCCATCTAAAAAATCGAACCACCAACCAATTCGTAAAATCTACTAGATTCAACTAGGTGATAATTTGAATACAATATTTCTAAATTTCCTTTTCCGGTTGATTTAATTCAAGGTGAGGATATTATAGTCGTTTGTTAACTTACTCGGTAACTGGATTGTCTACTGCTGGGCTAATGAGTGAGTTACGCGAGGACTTTTACGTTTTATGCTAGCTTGAACAGAGCAAGTCCAGTGATCGCAAGAGGATAAAACAATCTGTAACCACTGATCATGTAACGAATGTCTGTAACGAAAAGACGGCAGAAAATTTAAATAACACCGACGGACGCCGACGTTAGCGCCGTGTCACTTTTTGTTTGACGTTTCTTTTGCGCGTTCAGCTCACGAGCGATCCACATGTTTTTTCCGGCTGTACAGAATTTGATACGTTTTTTTAAGTCACTAAAATACAACTAGCCTGCTAATCAAATAGTGGTGGATCAAATGCTTCGCTTTTAATCCGCTGAACAACATATCTTTTTAGTAAGTGGTAACTCTGACGATAATTCGGCTGGCCTGGCCGGATGCCGCATTAAAAAAAAGAGGCAAACTGTCAGGCGTCATGGCGGCTTAACGTGCCGCCGCGAAAAAAATCAAGGTTTGTTCCGATGTGAAATCCCGATTTTCGCCACGAAATGAATCTACGCATTGATACGAAGGCGTGAACTATTTAGGAAAAAAAACGATTATCACAAATCGGTGCTTCGCGCGCTAAGTGCCCTTTCCTTCGCCTATGATTTATGCGGCAGCGGCGTTGTTTTGTCAATTGCTCTGCCGATTGTATGCATTTTGATACGTAATATTTTTATTTTTGGAATAATAAGAAACATGGGCCGCTCACGCTCGCGCAGCAAGTCGCCGAGAAAACACCACAAGAGCAGCAAGCGCTCCAGAAAACGCAGTAGAACGAAGGATCGCTCCAACTCTAGAAGCCGCAATTCCAAACATTCTGAGAGACCAAGAGAAAGAAGCTCCAAATCAAGGTTAGTGTTTTATTGTTAACGATAATAAAAAAAATGTGATAATAAATGCTTGTTGCTGTGTTTTTATGCAGGAAACGCTCTCATTCGATTACCTCTACAACCAGCAGTAATGCTTCATTGGATATCACGAGGTCTCACAGAAAGAAATCGAGGGGTCGTAGCAAGATGACTGAGGTTGATCGCTTAGCTGAAATGGAACGCCAGAGGAGAAGTCGTGAAGCGGAGCAAAGGGTAGGTTGTATATAAAAAAGAATGTACTATATGAGGATACTATTTTTTCAAATATTTTGGTAGAGCGACATTTTGAGTATTGTGGAATTAGGATAAAATCAAACAAGTTCATAATTTTGTGTATTTATAGGATCCAAACGGTGACTTACAAATATTTTTCAACAAATTAAGTAGTATATTAAACAAATGAATCTCGAAAAAAATAATAATTACCACAGATCATAATAAATAGTAAATACAAACGGAGCTGCCATGGAATTCACCAACCAGTCGGGCCCATCATAATACTATTATTACAATTCTGGGGGATGAGCGGTGGACCCCAGACCAACAACCAGCTGTGGTAGGTTTAGGACAGCTGTATTGCCACACGTGAGCGTACACCTTACCACCCATGCACTCTACCTTCAAAGCCATAGAATTTGAGATGCGGAAATCAGTTTTAGATATTTATTCTAGAAAGGAGTTAATTATTTTCGTGGAGAGACCAAGATCCTTAAAGAGGTGAAATAGAGATTTGGCTGGGAGGCCACGTGAGCCAACTTCCACCGTGTGAAAGTGAACAAGCCGTTCCGGATGATGGCATTTGCGAGATCATAGTATTTATTTAATTTGTACTCGTGGTCTTTTGGGATATTTGATTCCCATGGAACAGTTAATTCTACAGTAAGGGCCATTTTCCGAGATAGGGAGCAAAGATTTATATCTGGACGGAGGGCTGTGCATCTGAGTCTTTCAGTAAATTGATACTGCTTAGATACCGAATCGAGCTACAGAATCCAATCAGAAGCTTTCTCAAATATTGAGAAAGATTTTGTAGTGGAATGATTTTTGCCTTTAGAGTCATTCCGCACAAACTGTATTGGTGGTTTGGAGGGTACTGTCAGACCCTTGTTGGAATGAGCCACTGAGAGGCTAAATACCTTACGAATAACAGCAAGGACTTTGTCATGGCGGTAAGTATACCATCCTTGATCTAAGGCCGCCTTGCAGCCAGCCAAAATATGTCTATCTGTGCAAGAGGTATCGCCACAAAGGGGACATAAACCATCCTCTGAATAGCTCAAATGAGCGTGGTTACTAGAGGAAGTGTATGCTGAAAGGCATTTAAATAAAATTTCAGCATCTCTGGTATCCAGTCAAACAACATTACCTTCCAGTTCATTGGAGGAGGAATGCAAACGTCCCCGAACTGTTGTCCAGTCACTCTGGCATTGAAGGCCAACAGCATAAATCATACTGTTGCTGTCGTAATCACCTCGAAAAAAGACTTTTTTAGGTCTACTTCGCTCATAGTTGTTCTGTCATACCTCAGACCAGTACCATTCTGGCTGATTCCAGTAAGAAACTTTTTGTGGAAGTCTTTTGGTATAAAGCAGAGAGGGTAGTTTTAGAGCTAGCCTAAAGTGGTGTTTGGACCTGAAGAGATCTGAGGGATCAGCCGGTTTGGCTAAGGACAACCAATATTTTAAAATAGCTGTCACCGGCGCATACAGATGAGACAGTTGAGGTTGTTATCTTCTACGGGCAAACCCGGCCAACCTGGAGCAAATCAACGATCTTTTCATTATATCACCTGAAATGAAACACAGAGACTTAAGGACGAAGACGAATCTACGTACTAAGCTCCGCCATGGCCCGCTAGAAACCAATGCCATAATAGCGATGCACTGAGCAAGCAAAGCTAAACCCAGTGGGCTAGCCTCACTCCCTAGCTACAAAATTTAGACGAATTTCTCCAACCACCTGTTTGGTGCCAGGCTCGAAGTCGTTTGTGCAACCTCTACCTACCGTAATAATGCGGCATTCCATAACTCGGAGATAATGCGGACCCGTGGCGTCCTTTACTCGGAACGCCACCCAAGATCGGGTGGCCATCGGGTCGTTTCTAAGGATAGGTCGACGCCTACCCTCGCATCTTAGGGAACATACGTTCCCAGACCCCTCCGGGTTTCAGTTGATTGACAACACGGCTGGTTTGCCCGTCCCTTGCGCTAGCCGACCAGTTCCGCATAAGGTTCCGTCCCCAGATCCACCGCACAGCGGGTTTATCAAGTTGGTCCCTCTTCGAGGAGACTCGCGGATAGGAGCTGCCCCGTGAGTTGAGCCGGCCAAGTTGCATGAACCAAACAGATGGGAGATTGAAGAATGTCAACTGCTACGGGCGAACCTGTCCACCCCTGAGTGTTTTAATGAAATTTATCGTTCTATCACCCGAGGCGAAACACAGAGACTTGGACGTAAACAAATCTACATACCAAGCTCCACCTAGGTCCGTAAGAGTCCAACACCTACCGCGAGGCACTGGGAATTTTCAAACCCAGTGGGCATCCTCGCGCCCTTGCTGCCAGATGCGGATCAGATTCCTCCGATCCCCCGTCTAGTCACAGATCCGAGGTCGCTTGCGCGGTCCTCTACCTCTAAAGAGGTATCCCTAACTGGGATGTAGCGGATACGGGGCGGCCTTTGCTCGGCAACTCTCACCGACTCAGTTGGGCCGACCAATGATAACAGAAGCTGGCCATTAGAGTTGTACGGCCCCATTAAACCCCGAAGTTAACATACCTTCGAGGAGTCTTCAAAACTTCCTGCCGAGAGACCTAAATTGTTACAAAGTGACCTTTATGAACAGCTATTCTTATTGAAAACTGAGAGCCTTTTTCTGCTCACGACGGCATAATGAGTTCAACCCTTTTTAAAGCTAGTCCTTACATGACAAAAAACTGCAGCTAATTACCTACAGACTCTAATGTTTCTTGACTATGTTAATTTTAAATATAAATGTTCCGGCGAAACATGAATGGAGAAACATGGCTTCGCGGCTGGATTCAATTCGCGGCGGGATTCTCTGCTCTGTACCCTCATATAACGCTATATTAATATAAATGTCATCCCATATAAAGCACAATATTAAAATATCTTTCATTGATAATACAACAAGATAAAGCGATTATTTATTAATTAGAGCATTTTGATTGAGGCGAACACAGAGACACAGGGGATGAGCGTAAAACGCCTCGGGGATAATCCGCTTTGACGAGGGTTAAACCCGACCGCGCTGTAAACCTCTAAAATCTTGCTTTACCAGGTCACATGGTCACCGATGACGTCACGCCACGGATTGGTGCCACAGAAAGTATTTATAGAATAACAAATAGTAGGACTAAAAGCATTTGTATTTACTTTTTTTTTTAAATATCTGAGTAGCCTTTAAATTTGAAATAATCAAAATGAACAATTTAGAAGTGAAAATTATATCTAAGACAAGCAGATCTGCCCGCGCCTGCAGGGCAAATTAATGCCACTTAATAAAAAAAATGTTCAATTTTCCAAATGTTCAACAAAAATATTATTCAAAATTTTTCAAAATTTTCCACCTGTGCAAAAAGTATCAATGTCACTTGATAAAACATTATGGTAAATTTTTAATTGTTCAAAAATTTTGTACAAAATTATTCAAATATTTTCATTTGTCCAAAAAGTTCAATTTTTATGAATAACACCGATTACTTGACTCCTCATGAGTCTATGTTTCAAATTGTAAGTCAGTAGCTTAAGCCATTTATCCTAGAAGTCGGTGAACATAGAGATAAAGAAACCTAAAATTATATATTATATGGTAAAGAAGTTATGCAAAACACAGTCAATATTTTCGACATTTCACTGCTGCCAATGTTCATCAGTATTTTCAGCTGCTAAATTAATACTTTAATTTAGCATCTGAATCGCTCGATTTATTGATTATTTTGATTTAAAAGGTTTTTGATTTCAATGTTTTGATTCAAATAATTTGATAAAATAAACATTAAACTGCATTTATTTGGCAATTTCAAAATTATTACTAACACATGGTTTAAATTGACAGTGCAGACTTAATATCTAGACAATTAAAGATAGACTGCCTTAGAATAAGCCCAGGCCAGGTTAGGCAACTCTGTCAAATGTAAATAATAGTATGTCCTAAATGTATTACTGAAAAAAAAAACAAAAAATTTCGTTTTGGGCCATAGTAAATTTAAAATAATGAAATGCCGGCTTAAACCCGTAACTATTATTCTGGGTCACTTTAGACCTGAGTGACAACTCGTGGCCCGCGGAGCCTGAGTCACATGAACAAAAAATTCGGAGATATCAATCGGTATCGAAAATATTTTTTTGCACTATAAATCCTAATGGGGCTGCGTTTTATTATACATAAAACGTAATGGGGCAGTGCAGCTCGGGTCCTAATTGCCAACTCTTGCCATTATCATAGTCAAGTCGATTCACGGTTTAACTCCTATCTACCCGTTGTATCCCGGTGATGCGGTGACACTGGAGGAATACCTAGGGCGGTCCTGGATGTCTGATTCACTGGTCGGTTTACAGGCCTTATCCCAGTGATACGAAGACACTGGTCGGTTTGTCGGCCTTATGCTCAACACATAGTCTGGGATCGTACTGTCCTTAAGACGCGGGGGTAGATGTTGACCTGGCGTCACCTATCCTTAGAAACGATCCGTTATCCATTCCATCTCGGGTGACTCATGCCGAGTAAAGGACGCCTCGGATCCACGATATTAAGGACTGACGGAATGATGCGTACAATACGTCAGATCGAACTCGTGACCAGACGGGAGGATAAAGAAATCCGTCAGAATCTGGTAGTCAGGGACGCCCGCTAGGTGTTTTTGTTCAATGTCTTACCGCAAGGGCCACTCTCTGATGGGCAGTCTCGAACTGAATAAGTGAATTATCTTCGTCCACAAAGTCATTTCGTTCATCTCTGGGCGAGGCAAGCGATAGAATTGACACCTTCCAATGCACATAAAACCATCGAAGGGCATTTTCTATATTCAGGCTCAGCAGCAATAATATTTACGTTGATTTTTAAAAGCGCTCATTTTTTGATTGTCAACTACTACGGGCGAACCCGTCCACCCCGGAGCGGTTTAACGATATCGTTCGTTCTATCACCCCGAGGCGAAACGTAGAGATTTAGACGATACAAATCTACGTATCAAGCTCCAACTAGGCCCGTACGAATCCAACGCCAAACCGCAAGGCACTGGGAATGTTTCTCGCGCCCGTACTCCCAGATGTGGATCAGATTCCTCCGATCCCCCGTCTGGTCACAGATCCGAGGTCGCTTGCACGGACCTCTACCTCTCAAGCGGTATCCCTAACTGTGATGTAGCGGATAGGGGGCGGCATTTGCTCGGCAACTCTCACCGAGATCGGGTGACCCCACTATCATATCTATGGATAAGCATTAGAGGTACCTACTTACCACCGCTGTTTTAAGAAGCGTACACTTCTAAACTCCTTCAGAATCAGTCAGTGACAACACGGCCGGTTGCCCAACCCGTGCGCCAGCTGTCCAGTTTATACCCGAGTTCCCGTCCCCGGGTCTGCCGCACAGCGGGTTCACCGAGTTGGTGCCTCTTTGGGGAGGCTGCTGAATAGGCTTCAGCCCCTCGCAGGGCGGGCCGAAGTAATAGTATAACATATTTAGTAATAGTTATCATTTTCGTAAAAGAGTAACGTCTGCAATAACCGGTTATGGCCTAGCCTATAACCAGATAAAACTGGAATGCCTGGTACTATTTACCTAACTCGGATGTCCAATGGAGTCATTTTGACTCTTTAGTATAATAATTTCATGTACCTACTTAAACAGATGTTTAGGAAATGTAAATGCAAATGAAATGTATTGAGACTGTACTGAAAATGAAAAACATACACCGCCTTAGAAATAAAAATATGCGTAAAACGCCGTTGATCAGGTGTTTTTACTAAACGCGTTTAAGAGCCGTTTACCACCTGTGCCACTACGTTGAGAAATAGACTTTTTACCTAGGCCGATTTTTGTCAAGCGGTGGACGGATATTGATTGCATTCGAGTCAACTTTGTTTCCATTCTACTAATGATGACGTCATCTCATTAAGTAAATATGGCATCTGACATTTTATTGCTTTAGATGTTAAAATATACTTATATGCTACATTATAAAAAGAAATTATTTAACACAATGTTTATTTAAAACAAATAAATGCAAAAGTCGAAGTTATAAGTCGACTCGAGCATCGCGATTGATTGATTTATTTCTTGATTTGGACATCGCTACAAAAGAATAAAACAACGCCATCTGTCAGTGTCATGTCGCAACGCCAGGGGGAATTAGTTCCGCCTTTTGGATCTCCAAGGAAATCATCCCTGACCAAGTCCACTATTGGTCGAACGTATGCCTTTGTAAATCGGTATTTCCCTTTAAAATCGAAGTCGTCGAGAACAAACGGATTTAATCGCGGTTGATAGTTCTTCTGACGAGGCACACGCCTATTTGCCAAAGCCTCGGCGGTAAACAGCCTTTCCATGACTTCTAAATACTCCATATCACTAACTTCTACCAGTGCGTCGCCAAATTCTTCCATCTCGTTTGATTTTAATGAATTAATACGAAATCTGACAGATGGTAACGAAATGTTAAGCTCACGTTCAAACCTGAACGCATCCAAACAAACGTCAAAAGGTCAGCTGTTTAAGTGTCAGTCATTTTATTCGTCTAAAATGTCCTTAAACTAGCACCGTCTGGTGGTTAACAGCATTTTAAGGTCCATACATTGCCAAGCCCCGTTCAACGCTTGGTTAAGCTTTAATGCGTTTATGTCTTACATTATTTTTTTCTAACAGCCGTTTTACTCGTTGTTTAAATTTAAAATGCGGTTAGCTTTAAGGCTGTAAGTATTTTACTCTAATTTTCTTCACATTTTTCATGAATGGATTACGCCGTGAAGCTGCTTGCTAGCTGGCTAGCTTTTCACGCTGGTAATTGCGACGCCCACCCCGCGTGCGCGAACATAAACGCTCCCCACCTCTCGATACTATACTATGTTACCGGGAATGTATGTAATCTGGTATTCTTTACAATACCCAGGCATTTCACCTTCATAGCCCCGAGAATGTACAACTACATGCCATATGCCGTTAAACGCCTTTGAATCTCTAAACAAAATTAAAAAATCTGTTTCTAGGTGGCCTATTTCTCTTTATACGCAATTTTAAATCTGTATATTTTTTTTATGTTGTTACTATTAAACATATATTTATATTCTAATTTTACGTGATAATACATATTATTAGACTTTGACGACATATATTTATATCTACATACTTTTAATGATAATTTATTTCAACTGTAGACTATATTAATA
>JAOPUG010000036.1:23774009-23784697 GCA_027564375.1 Micropterix facetella | reverse complement strand
GCACAATAGATCTCTTGTGGTTTACGTGCTCAGTTCAGGTAGTTCTTTTAAGCTACCCTGAACATCTTAATATATTACATACAACAAAACAATCATATGGGCCGAAGTTTGACAAACCCTTGGGGTTTCCGCTTGCCCCAGTTTATTAATGAATTTCCGCGCGGCACTAGATTTTGCATGCTGGCTGGCTGGCTTATCGCTTCCCTATACGATACATATATATATACAACGTCGTACATGCGCCGGTTGGACAATTAATAAGTATGTATTTTAATATTTTAATTAACAACGCGATTAGACAACCTCAAATCCAATACGTCATAATGAGGGCTATTCTGTAACGCAGAGTACCTAAGCTTTAACGCAAAGCAAAAGGTGCACGAGAAGTCAAAATGACTCCATCGTGTATTCTAATGTTAAGGGGCCTAGTTAAAGGGGTAGCTCTCATCAAAACGCCAATAAAAATTCTCTCGAATGAAACATCGCAGGGTCACATAACTTCTTAGCGCAGCATTAAATCACGGCATCGTACAGGGAGGGATAGAAAATGTTTAATTCGAAAGTTATTATGATTTTAAGAATTTCATACATATCTTATAATCATAATACATTTCGTATTAAACATGTTTTCGAAATTTTACTCATGAATAAGTACGGCTTTAGCTGTCTTGAGTACTTAGATAACCACTAAGCACGTTTGAGTATTTTTAGGGCGTCCATTAATTAAATCAGGGATTTTTAAAAATTTGGCCCCCTCTCCTACCTCTTGGTGAGATTTGGTAAGATGTTGTAAGACCCCCTTTACCCTTACGCGAACTTTACTCTATACTATTTAAATTATTAAATTTATTTGATATGTTCGTTTATTTAGCTGCATATATATACCACCAAATACCTAATCGTTAATTTAATATTGTCTATGCTTGGAAATGATTTATGCTATAAAAATCTCTGAATTAAAAAGGACGTATGATTTTCATTGACCCCCCGCCCCTTTAAGTGAGGTTCGGTGAGATTTGACCCCCATGTTGAGCTCATGTAATTAAGGGACGTCCCCTTTTGAGAATCAAGAATCAATTTCAATAAATTACCCTTGAACCCATTGCTTGGCCTGCTTGGCGACATGCGATATGACCTGACGCAAGCGTCTAGTAAAATGTTTATTTTGCAAACGTGAAAAGTCTATTCTGCGATTCAAATCATCAGCCCGGAGAATGACAATAAAATTTCATATTCACACAATTATCGCTGCGAGCCCGCATATGTTTCGAGCGCGGATAATTTAGTTTTGATGTGTTATTTTTCGACATTATCAAACGAACACCCGCGAGAGGCGTGTTTTCTTTAGAAAGTCCGTCAAGTCGGGTGCTCTCTTTCTCCGGTTAATTGTGTAAACTAAATGGAAATTGGATTATGTATTACGCGATGGCGTCACGACCCGCGACGCCCCGCATGCGGCTTCTTTCGAAGCAACCCGACCGACCGGCCACATTCTTATGGAACCAGTTGCCTTTTTTATTTGCCCGCTGCGAATTAGTATGTAATCACTATCATCGATTGATTTAGCAGCTATTAATTAGGCCGAATGAACGGGGCACGAGTCAGAAAATGAAAGTTGACGAAAGGACGTAATTTAGAAGACGCAGCGCGGTTTTGTAACAATGTAATTGTTGAAAAATGGGGGCTTGGGGGGCCTAATGAAGCCGTGACGCGGGCTCTAATGGCCAACTCTGTGTTATCATGATCGGCCCGACTCACAGTGCGACACTCGTCTGACACCCTCCACGAAGAAGGACCAATCCGGTGAACCCGCTGTGCGGCGGATAACCTTGACGGTCGTTGTATTGTTTGGTTTATCGGCCTTGCTCAACTGACGAATAGCCGGGGGAGTCGGACTCGCGTATGCGGTCTATAGAGCGGGGGTATACGTGTACCTTAGGATGTCTATCCTTAGAAACAATCCGTTGGCCACCCAATCTCGGGGGTAATTAGCTGAGTAAAGGACGCCTCGGATCCGCGATCATTCGGTATGAATTGATGATATCCTAAGGTAGATGCCGCGCAAGCGACTTTTAACCTGCTACCAGACGTGAAGTCGGAGAAATCCGACCACATCTGGGAGTGAGGGCGCGAAGGGCCCCACTGGGCTTAAAAAATGGTTCCGTGTAGCTTGGGCCCGATAGCTACTTTTGTGAACTCGGTCGAGCCAACTCACGGAGCAGCTACTATCCGGGAGCCTCCTCGAAAAGGGACCAACCTGGTGAAACCGCTGGGCGGCAGAGCTGGGGACGGAACCTCGGGCGGAACTAGGCGGCTGACGCACTGGTCGGTTTACCGGCCATGTTTCTCAATCGGCAGAGACCCAGAGAGGTCTGGGAATGTATTTCCCCTAAGGGACGTGGGTAGTTGTTGACCTGTTTTCACATATCCTTAGTAACGATCTCGATAGAAGTAGAAGAACGCGCAAGCGACTTCGAACTTGCTACCAGACGAGAGGTCGGAGAAATCTGACCACATCTGGGAGTGAGGACGCGGGGATGCCCCACTGGACATGAACATTCCCAGTTCCTCACGGTGAGGAATTCGACTCTCACGAGATGTGGCAGAGCTTGGTACGTCGATTGTCTTCATTCAAAACGAACACACGTCGAAGTCCGTGTGTTCGTTTCGAGGCACAAGACCATACTTTTCTTTATATACCCCTCGAGGCGACGGGTTCTATATACCCTTCTATATACCCCGCGAGGCGACGGGTTCACCAGTTGCACACTCATAAACTGTGCGTTTATTTGTTTATCCGAAGACTTCCCGTGGTCCGATCTTAACCAAATTTGGTATGCAACCTACCTGGGTGACCTTAAGCACCACCAGCAAATTCCCCACCACCAGCGATCCTAATCCCGCGGGTGATGCTGCAGGTACATCCTGTTTACTTGGCCTAGAGGAGGATGTGCCCAATAGGTAGAGCAAGGATAGCATATATGGGTAGTTTTGGAATCGTGGTGACGAGAGAAACCTGTTGGAATAGATTTTAAGCCATTTTGGATACGTCATGGGTAACCAATTGTTCCAATTTTTCTGTTATTCATCGCTTGAAATGAACGTTAACAGGTGGTCGAGATTTCTAAGCAATATTTAAATCCGTTTTTGCATTTTTCGATTTATTACTGAACCCCCGTTCCGATTGGTATGGTTCTCCATAATCTGCAACCACAAGATCAATAATTAAAAGAAATGCAAGGTTTGATGAAGTTTAATACTACCCCAAATGCTACAAATCGAGTAACGGATGTGAAAGTAGATAAGTATTCATGACAATTATATAAATCTATTACAATAACTACGACGTTATATAACCCAAGACGGTGACAAGACGAATTTGAGATTAATGAGGTTAAGTGAAAGAATATTAGATTCTCATTTTTTATCGTTATGTGGAGTATAAATCCGATAACTTAGTATTATTTTGAGGATTTTATCTTTTTTAAATTTTTATTTTCATTTATCAATTTATATTAAATTATCTATGATTTGGATATTATTATATTATCATTAAATGTATTTAGCACCATCAAAGAAAGCTTTGAAATATTTTTTTGCTAGTTATCGGCTGCTAGATATAACAGCCGATAACTACCCTCGAAGGCTCGATATACTTTTCCTGTTGCAATTGCGGTGAACTATAGATGTACCATTTGTTCCAGAAGGTCGACCCGGAGTTGATCTTCACGAAGCAGGAGAAGATCGGCAAGGGCTCCTTCGGCGAGGTGTTCAAGGGTGTCGACAACCGCACCCAACAGGTCGTCGCCATCAAGATAATCGACCTCGAGGAAGCCGAAGATGAGATCGAGGATATTCAGCAGGAGATCATGGTGCTGTCGCAGTGCGACAGTCCATACGTTACCAAGTATTACGGATCATATCTCAAGGTAAGAAATTAAAATAGCGCGGTCTTTGGTTACATCACTCATCGCGAGTCGTCGCGAAATTTGACAGCGTCCCAAGTCGCCGCGCTGTCAGTTTTGATTGATGTTTGCTCCACCCATGTAAAATGCTTTTGACCAATAGCGTAATAGGTACTATGTTTTCCCCGTGCAATATACTTTTATTTAGTGGATGATCAAAATATATCACCGTGCATTTCAGTATTAAGTAATTTACGTTTTTCTATATTGTTGGACTTGTAAAACAACTACTACAGTTAATATAATTATATAATTATCAGATTTACTATATTTATATATTTTAGCCATATTTACAACAGTAATATTCTGGCAATTTCTGTTTGATAAATGACTGGAAATACTTTTTGGCCCGTCCGTAGTATTAAGCAGGACGGGCATATAGTCTGATGCATGCTGTGCGTCCGTCCGAGGATTTCGCGTGGTCTGATATTAACCACATTTGGTATGCAGCCTCCCTCGGTGACCCCCAGCACCGGTTCATAATGGTTCCGTTGCAGATGGTGCCAGATGGCCAAGTGGCCATCTGGCACATAAGTATGTCAACTTGTTCGGCCTAACTCACGGAGCAGCTCCTATCCGTGACCCTCCACGAAGAGGGACTAACCTGGTGAAACCGCTGTCGGCGGATCTGGGGGATACCTCTGGCGAAACTGGGCGGCTGACGCACTAGTCAGTTTACCGGCCATGCTGCTCAATCGGCAGATACCCGGAGGGGTCTGGAATTTATGGTTCTTAAGACGCGGGGGTAGATATTGACCTTCTTCACCTGTCCTTAGAAACGATTAAAAGGACACCTCGAATCCGAGATCATTCTGAGTCACGGAATACCGCGTACATTACAATAAGAGAGGCCGCGCAAGCGACTTCGAACCCGAGACTAGACGGAGGGATCAAGACATCCGTCCAAATCTGCTGGGAGTCAGGGAGCGAGGTCGCCCGCTGGGTGTCTGATCAATGCCTTGCCGTAAGGGTTGGCCTCCGACTGGCAGTGGTGGAGCTTGGTACGTAGTCTGTCTTCGTCCAAAAATCTGCGTTGATATCAGGGTGATATTACCATAAAGTTCGTTGAAACATCTTGGGATGGCGGTTTGCCCGTATATTTGACACTCACAAATGACCCAAGCGCCACCCGGTGGCATCTAATTCGATCCGAGCTGTGAAGGTGCTGCTGCAGGTGCATCCTGGTTTACTTGGCCTGGAGGATAATCTGACCAATAGGTAGAGCAAGCATAGCGTATATGGGTATTTTTGGAGTCGTAGTGACGAGATAAGCTCGTTGGAATGGGTTTTTTAAGCCATTTAGGATCAATCAGAGGTAACCAATGACTAAACGAGCCGACGTTGCCGATCTATATCGCTACTTTCCATGTAATTTTTTATTTTAATTTATTTTTATGTACTTTTGGATGTTGAAATAGTAATAACAAGAATGTCTGCATTTTTGGCAACTGAAATTATTACATTTCTGTTTGAAATGGAAATTATATTTTTTTTATTGCAATCATATTATGTACTTAGGTTACTGACCTTAGTAAATAGTAAGTGTAAAAAATATACTAAAACGACAAAAAGTGTCGTTATTATAAATTCATTTAAATATATACTAAAGACGAATAAAATTATACAATGTCTAAACTCTTAAAAACTTGAAAAATGAAATTTGAAAGCGCAGTTTCATAATAATTGATGAGATAATTGATGGAATCAGTGATTGCCTCTTAACCCCTAATAAATGAAGCCGCATATTATGCTGGTGCTGTGCACACTGATTTTTTCGACACGTTGTACTTTGTTTATACGTTTGAAGAAACATACATTTTGCTTCATCATCATAATAACGACTTAACTAATATTACTTAGAAAGGTTTTAGACGTTTACTTTTTATTTAGTATTTAATAAAAAATTGATTTTCCTTAATTTTACTTTACTCATTGGAAAATCTAGATTTTCAATTGGTGAAGCAACTTTTAGACTTCCTACTTTCTTTTAATTCCTCACTTACATTCAGTTATGGACCACACAAATAATACACATACAAGTATGCTTTGGCTAAGTAGGGCTTTCTAGTGTGTTACAAATAAATCATCATTCAATTTTTGTATACAACATGAACGTCATATAGTTATGCTGAAAGTCACAACTATCGGGCATTATTATATATACTAGTTGGTTGTTGCGCGTCTGAGGCGCCCGTCAAACAGATCGAATTTCAAACGTCCCCCCCCCCCCCTTGCGCCATCNNNNTTTATATATATATATGCTACAGGTGGCAGCAAATTCGACCCGGGTCCCAGAGGTGTTGCTGCAGGTGCATCTCGGTTTACTTGGCATGTAGGAGGATCTGCCCAATAGGTAGAACAAGCATAGTGTATATGGGTATTTTTGGAATCGTGGTGATGGGAGAATCTTGGTGGAATCGGTTTTAGGCTATTTTGGATAAGTCAGGGGCTACCAAGACTGGCCAAAGTTGCCGATGTATATCGCTACTTTTCCTGTTATTAGTTGTTGAAGTTGCTAGACTGATCAGATGCCAAAACAAAACGACGGCGGCCGTTAAACGTAAGTAAATATAATCGTAAACAGTGTTTACGGATTATATTGCATCTCATCACTGCGACCAGTCCTGATCCTTTGTAATAATGCTTCTTAAGTTTCTTCCGGAGACTTATAAATCGTCCAACCGGAGACTTATAATCGCCATTTCTTCCCGGGTTGATGTGTTATACCCCTCAGTGATGTGTTGATATGATATTTGCGGAGAGAAAGTGGTTTCAATATATTTTTCGATAAAATGTTTATGATTTTACTTCGGCCCACCCTGCGAGGGGCCGAAGGCTGACAATCATGCGAAATATGTAACGAAATTAAATCGTCCCAAAAGACTTTTGTCGACGTTTCACATGTCCTAGAATCCATTTAAAAAATATTGTTTGTGTCTGGGAGTGTGATAACTCGAGTAAACTACGCTCGTTTTAAAATTTTCTGTCACCAATCGATATTTTGGGCCAGTGCAGAGTCGAGTTGATTTTGGGGGCTGTACGACTTACGGATAGGACCCTACCTGCCATACAAATTGTGCCCATAAAATCAGTTATTTGCATTTTAAGAGCTTAAAACGGAATAAACGATGGAAATAGCAAAAAAATGTTGGCCGTGATCAGACTCATAAAATGAGGTACGTACAATCAGGTACATGTCACGTGGGGTAAGTGATTGTGTTTTATTAATATTACTTATTTAAATTAATGATATGCCCGATACTAATCGACGACCGTTAGTACCCTCTATCAGCCGATGCAGGAACCGCCTGGCCTCGGTGCGTTTGCCGCGGCTGCGGTCTCGAATTAGTATTCGACTAAGCTGCTAGATGGCATCAAAATGTTAGAATTTTACGGTTTTTTACACTTTTACTGCTTTAATTAATGGTAGAAATAGCAAAACGAAAAGTTGTTGGCCATGACGAGACGCGCAAAATGAGGTACATGTCGCCTGGGGTCAATCCACCTTTTTGACAAAAATAGCATGAAGTCAGAATGTAATCACATCAGCCGAAGTTTGACAAACGCTTGGGTTTTCCCCCTGCCAAGTTTTTCGTTTGTCTTTGTCCTGAAATTTCATCCCATTATTTGGACTTCGTTATTCTGTCCTAGGGTCGGATTTGTTCCAATATGTGATTTCTAGTCACCACAGAATGGTTCCGGTCCTTTAAAGGTTGTCTAATTTTTTTTATATTCTTCTATATATTCTGCTGTGCAGAGACTTAAGGGAACGGCGACCTGACGATTGGCACTTGGACTTAGAACTTAGAAGAGCAGGCCTAACTATTTTCGTATGAGTTCACTGGAAGACCGCCGCACAGTGGCTAATAATATTATTGCACAAAATAATAAATACACAACCACATTGACAGTCCTCATTTGAGAAATTGTCATTCTTCGTACCGCCGCGAATGGTTCGCTCTCCTCGTACGTTTTATATCCCTCGTGTCAGCACTAGCTACGCCCAAAACTCTATTATGTACCGTTTGATGACCACATACAACTGTCGATTTCAAGATATATATGCATATTTTACTTGAGCCAACCTAAATTCAGCGAGTCTGTTCATAGCTTAATCGGCGACTAGGAAGTAGGCATTTATGCTTGTGTATAATGTGTATGTAACAAACGGAGAGAAAATTAAATAAAACAGTAAACTATTGTTTTATTTCACTGTTATCACTCGCCGAGGATATATGTATAAGCTGTTTATTTCCGAGATGGACCGAGGTTCATTGACATCGACAGCAGTGCAGAAGAAAACGATTGTTAGTTGGATTCTTAACAGAAGTAGAGGATAATTGGAAAACCTTCTAAAGGTACTCGAACCTAGTTAAGTAAGTAGATAAGTTCATATTTCGTATATTTTCAAAAAAATCTTTACAGAATGTTGAAAAACATTGAGTTTATATAAAAACAATAAGTTACCTATATAAATACCTATATCACATTCCCCTCCTTTTATATCCTATCCCCTATTATTATTTTTTGCATGCACATATTAAATTTGCGACTAAAATGTAATGTAATTCAATAGTAATTTAATTTAATTCAACCTAATTTTGATAATTTATTTTATAAGGAAATACTGTAGGAAACAATTAATCGGCCAGTTAAATATTGCAGGTACTATGATAATTTTGTAATAATGCTAGAAGCGATGTATGTTTCCCAAAGAAGAAATAAATAAATAAATTTAGTTTGACGCGTACAATTAAAAATCCCTTTGTTGTTTGTGTCGATTCTGCAATCTATGTATGTATACGAAATCTAAAAGGAGACGCAAAATTAAATTCCAATTCAAGATGCCACTCGATATCATATAGGTAGTGGAAACTGTGCTTATTAAAATAACCATTTTAAATTAGCTTCGCCACGAAAACCGGCAGCAGTTTAAATAAAATATTTTATAACTCGCCGTGTCTTCGTTTCGATTGTGGCATAGAAGCATATATTTTTTAAGACATCTGTCCCAAGAGGGCAAAAATCTCGTAAGCGTGTCAAGGACTGATCGAACCGTTATAATGGTTAATGATGTCGATATCCATTTGGTAAGATTTGATTTCTTACGTGTTTTCGAGATACACACTAAATGTCATTATCACTGCATAAATCGCAGATTCTTAGGACATAGGCAATAAATATATCAATCAATTTGCATTGAGCAAGAATCTTATAATATGAAATTCAAGTTATGGACTTTTAATTAGAAACTATTGCTGCTAATGTTTTTGACTTATCGCTTAGTGTTTGGAGGTTGCTTTCTCTGCATATTTGAGGTGTAAAGGGTTAGTTCCCCGAAACAGTTTTGGTTTTTGATCGATTTCACGATCTTTACCTTTATGACACGTCCTCGAACTACTTCCTTATTCATTAAAACTACCCTCCAGCATTACCCGACATTTTTGTTATACAGTTATGATCGATAGATTCGTTTGCTCAACAAAGTGCTGCATTTGTTGCCATGCAATGTGCCCTCAGAGTACTACACCTGTCATCTTAGAGTACACACTCGTCGTCGCCTCACGAATAATGTTCTGTACTGCCACATCCATAGCATTTTAAATCTTCAAACATCATATCACTTGTCACGATATTTTACATGTAAATTCAATGAAATATGGAAAATTCGCTCGAGATCGGATTCTTCAACGAGGCAATAATAATATGTTATTATGCATATTACTTTCCCAAAAAAATACCTAGTTGTTACACAATATTTGTAAATAGAGAAAGTCTTATTTTCGATCAAAATTTAGAATTCTAGTTTGCACCAAGTTTTGACATAGCACCATCAAAAAAGTGATTTCTGGAAATGTCTGTATCTGTGTGTGTGTATCTGTACCCACTCTATCTCGGAAACTACACGACCAATTAGGACCTTAATTTGGTCCATACGAAAATAGTCATCTTAATGCAGAGATTTAAAAAGCTGATGTGAGATATCCGCCATTTTGTTAAGAAATGACGGCCTTTTTAAAATATAAAAATAAATAAATCTGTTAATAATTCTAGGAAAAATGTCATAAATCCTAGAAAAATAAATAAATGTGACAACATTCTGAGAACATTGCCTACAACTCTTGCTTACGCCACTCGTCGACATCTTCGGCGGATTTTAAAATAAAATTCTGAAAATTTAGTATTCCATAGCTCCGTTATGATTTAATGGAAGACAAACATGTCTTAGGATCCTGAGAATAATGCATCCAACATTGATGTAAGTCGTTTCCTAATATCTAGTGGTTTACGAGTTTTAATAATTAAAACTGGTAGGGAGAAAACTCCAAAGGGTCATCAAAGTTCGACCAATATCTAAATCCGCTCGATTTCCGTCGCGTCGGTACCAGGCGTTCGTGCGTCGACGCGAGAATAGAAGCGCGGGGTTCGCGTCACGGCCGCGGGCCGTAGCCATCTCGGTCGACGCCTAGCGGCGTATCGCTCGGGCGTCAGATTCTAAAACAGAAATATTAAAGAATTTTCGATCGCCATCTATCTTCAGTCAGTTAAGTTTGAGGCGGCAGCCGCAAACTTAACTGACTTGAAGCAAAAGAACCGTAGCTCGTACCACCCCCAAAATCAACCGATCTCTGCGGTTTGGCCATAACTATCGATTGGCGATTTTTGTTTTCAAATCGGACGTAGTTTACTCGAGTTATCGTGCATAGTAACAAAACCTTGCAG
>JAOPUG010000036.1:23583874-23594219 GCA_027564375.1 Micropterix facetella | reverse complement strand
ACTGTAACCTATCCTTAGAAACGGTCCGTTGGCCACTCGATCCCGAGTGCATGCGCCACCAGCCACGACAAATTTCTCGCTAACAGTAGATAGAGGTCACGTAAGCGACTTCGAAGCTGTAACCAGAGTAGAGTAGATTCCAGTACATTAGAATAGATTTCCAGTAGATAGTCCCTCTAGTAGATTTCCTGTTCTCTTTCCAGTAACTTTTCGATGGCAAACTTTAAGAGTCAGTCTGCTATGCCTATAGCCAATTCTGGGCCCAGGAGAATACTAAGTGACCCTTCAGCTCACGGGCTAGGGTATTTGCTTCATAATTTCCTTGCATATTACTCTCGCCCGGTACCCGCGCATATGCTTACACGTTTATTCTATGGAAAGCAGTTCAATTGGGATTTTGAGGGTATCCCAGATTAGTTTGGATGTGACTCTCCTAGTGTTTAGTGCTGCAAGAGTCGCTTGGCTGTCTCTGTATATGTACTTATATAGTCTAGTTGCTGTTTTTCCTCTTATTTAGCTCTATAGGCAGATATCCCTTGTTCCGCTTCCAGCTACCGGAAATTTGACAACTGACAGCTGATTTGTGCTCAGTTCGGTTTGCCATTTCACCATGCATATATTTACGCCAGAACATGCCGCATAGCGCACGACATCATCAATTTATTGCGGCAAACATTTCATGAGCGCATAATTTTGCGTAATGGACCCTTTCACTGACCTCCACGATCTTACGATATCACACCTATTTTATTTATAAATTACAATAACTTTTTTTAAATGATTATACCATATACATAATATTTATTGAATTAAGAGAGATTGAGCAAATCCTATGGCGAAACGGTTTATCCGCATACCTAACTAGGTCTAAGATCCGTATTTATGGATGCTCATTTTGGGTTTTGGTATCGACGAGCTGACTTACTTTATTATTATATTATATATATTAAAAGGGTTTGACGATATTAGTAATATATAGTAAGAACTAAAATTTGATTTTTCGATTGCAATACATTCTAGCCAGCCGTGATGCCAATATGGCCGAAATTATGGTTAAACACTAATAGTATATATTTTTTTAAATAAAGCCAACACCATGACAATTAACATTATATTTATTTGTTTTATTTCATTTTAAAATTATATACCTTCAAACTATATACCTCTAAAAAACATCTTTATGAATACTATCCCGTGACAATGACAATATTTTCAGTAGGATGGTTTTTTCGCTCACGAAAACGCAGGAACTGCGGGAGGGCGTCTGAGTCCGTGCGTCTGTTATGGTATCATCGAGATGTTTTGATGTTTCAACATCATAAACATCTGTTATGATGTTTAAATGCGAGATATCAAATTTTTAATATTATTATTATTATTAGAGACATACGCCAACCACTAATAATCAATAATAATTCTTTGTGAAAAATTATGACCACAGAGATGGTTCCTCAAAATCATCTAGTTATTAATATGCATGATCACATTCGACCAAGACAAATTTCATTGCTGATTTAATATAAACTTTTTTTTTAGAAAAGCTGGATCATAATTTTCATATGTAAATAATATGTTACCTCCTTATAATTCCTTTAGTTTATAGGCACGCCCTCAAACGATATGTATAGTTACAGTTTATAGGTATGGGCACACTCGCTAACTACACAGAATTTAATTTATCTATGTATATGTCAGTCTACATATCTATACTAAATTTGTCAACAAATGTTCCTTTAATTTGATTTTCTCTGAAAAAGCACGATTGCATTGTCTTTCGCCTCCCTCGCCTCAAGAGGGTATTATTATTATTATTAGGTACTTCGGATATCTACTGTTTCCGTAAAGAATGAGGTTGAAAGCAGTTTTCATTTTAATTCCATATCTTCTGTATTTATTACCATAATAATATTATTTAGTTAAAAAATATTAGAACGAAGACTTTTTCCATTGCTGATACTTGATACTATCGCATTGATATTGTAATCATCAAGAAAGGGAATCGAGAGGTGGAGATTGTTGTCATATGTTGACAAATTGTACATTATCGCACTGGGTTTTAGGTGGCTGATCGATGTCAATTGATAAATAGAGTGTGTCATTTTCCGTCTCTGAATCAACATTTGTTCAGGAGGTCGTTATTGTTTACTGCATAATCGTTTCCTGGCAAAACAATGTGGTAAAATCAGCTTACAACTTCACTTTGCATGTACGATAGCATAATTAGCTTAGTAAATTACTTGGGTTTAGCGAGCCGACAGATATAGTTGCACTTCTTCGCAGTGCTTTTAAATCGACTGGTAATTGAACTTGCCCATATTGCTAATTACAGATATTTTTGAATATTGCTCAGCCCCTTGAAAACCGATCACAATAAAACCTAGCTTTTAGCCTTTAGAGAATCGCATAACGTTTAGGAATTTTAAAGATTACCGCCTGAATACACGATATATTCCACATATATAAATTGATCGATACTAATATTATAACGAAATAAAATTTGTTTGTTTGTATTAATTTGTATATATGGGGGGTAATCTCTGGATATACTTAACCAATTCTAAAAAGTATTTTACTAATAGAAAGCTAACTTATCGCTAAATAATATAGGCTATATTTTATTTTTATAAAAATAAGTTTTCAATTCGAAATCTCAATATTTGTTAGTCAAGTCGGAAGAAAGAGCGCTGCTTGGCTGATTTATCGTCGTGCGCTGATCAAATTGTTGGATATAGAAAAAAATAATATAATCTAAATTATTAGTCATCAGTAGATCTAAAAAATTGTAACACGATATACATAGCATCTATATTTAAGCGATAATAACGTTTTATGTGTCAAAAATAAATTGACAATTATAGGTTACATTATCATTTTATCATCTGGGAAATTTCATGAAATAAAATTTGCCCTTACATCATGTTATTTTGGTCGCATAGTTTATGGGATAATGAAAAATTAAAATAATTCATAAGGCCCACGTGGTGCGTAGAATGAGGCGAAGTGTCTCATTTTAGGTGGGGTCTATAGGTCTATGAGAAAGATCAGCTAGCCACCTTTAGTACTTGGGGATGACTAATTATCATAGATAATATATGGGTCTTTCCGTTGTGCCCAATATTGTGTCGATCTTTTAAACCCGTATAACGTGGAATATTGTTATTCCGTGCAAGTCATAAAGTATGTATGTAAATATATAAATAAGAGATCGCATCAGGCAACTTTTATTCTCAGAAATGCTGACACCATGATAAGGTTGATTTTTTTAAAATGGATCAGTACCTCGTAAGTGATATTAACATTTTTAGAATTTTCAATTCACCACATATACCCTATCTTTGTACATTTAGCTGTACATTTGGAAAATGGGTAAGGACTATACTTTTCACTGGAAAATGTGCGACAGGTAGTTGAAAATACCCCAAAACCACTCCCACGGCGTTTTTGACTTATGCAACTGTGATTAATTCACAAAAATATTGCTTTACCTGCAGTTCCCCATTATTATACATGGGCTAACAATATTTTTTTACGAAGAAAGCGAGGTCAGGATGTCGACGGACATACGGCAAAAAAAAGATGCTGCTTTAGGAAGATTATAGAATGTTCACCTTGCTCAGTCCACGAGCGTGGTTACACGTCATTCCAGCACTGAAAACCCGTGGACGGGTCTGTCAAAGACACATATTAAGCAGCTTGCCGGGACAGAGGTTTATTGGAAATGATGACAATTGGGAAAACACTTTGAGGAAAATTTCGTATTTCCAACGTTAGTTAAAGCTGAGGGAGTTATTTGTAATGGTATTATTGTTTTGTCACTCCTATGAACCACTCAAACTGTGGGATAATTTAAAAGACGATTTATATGAAGATATTAGACACAGAATTCGACAGCAAAATCAGGACCTTGACTTTGACATTAACAATGACTGACAAAAACAAAAAGAAAACAAACGTTTAGAATTGAACGATAAAAGTTTAAGCCATTTTGGCATATCTTCTCCTAATCGATCACGTAACAATGAGTAAACACGCTATTAACACATACGCACGATATTAAAGTGTTGTCAGATTTTGTCAATGAAAAGTTACCAAAGTTAGTCACAATTGAAAAGCAAGCTTATGGCGCAATTATTGATAGCGTGGAAATAACAGAAAAAAATATTTTATGGACATCCCAGGAGGTACTGGGACAACATTCCTCTCTAATTCCATATTGGCAACAGTCAGACTATCTGGAAATATAGCACGGGCTGTTGCTTAATCTGGAATTGCCGCAAATCTAACAACCATAACAGGAAAACTGTACACTTCCCTTTAAACTACCACTAATTGTATCTTTGGAGCAACAGTCGGTATGTTCTAGACGTAAAAGATTTCCGCTTGGAAAATTGTTGAGTCATAGGCTCATGTTGAAGCAAACATAACGCTAAACGATCTCAGAAAGTTAAGTAAAAATAATATCCTGTTATAGCAACAGGAACATGTGCGGATATTATTAAAGCATGTCTTAAATCATCACTGTTATGGGGTTCAATTTAACCACTTATATGAGAACCCATTTAAGTCAAAATAATAATGATGACTTCCCAAAACCACCGCTCAAACTTGTAAAAGGAGAAATCCTTTCTCCAAGCACTAATGACAGTAGCGCTGAAATCGAACTGGACAATAGATTAGGTCGCATAGTCCATATTCTGGAACATCTCATAGATGCAATATATCCTGCTATAGAAAAATCTTTTACAAAAGATTATCATTGGCTTTGTTCAAGAGCAATACTATCACCCAGAAACGATACAATCAATGAAATAAATAATTTTGCTTTGCAAAAAGTTCTTGGCGGAATAAGTCAATTGATGCAGTCAGCAATTTTGAAGATACAGTATACTACCCACAATAATTTTTAAGTTCCCTAAATCTTTTTAGCCTACCACCACAAGATCTGACGATGAAGATCGGTATTCTCATCAGGCTGTTAAGAAATTTAAGCCCACCTAACATGTGTAATGGCACAAGACTCTTAATACGAGATAATTTAATCATAGCGACAATTCTCACCGGGCCAGCAGCCGGACAACTAGCGTACATTGCGAGTATCTTACCTATATCTTTTAAATGCTTTCAGTTTTCGTTGAATGTGTCATTTGCCCTCAAACTAAATAAGTCCCAGAGACAAACATTCTAGCTGGTGGGTATCGACTTGAGAAGAGTGCTTTTCCCATAGACAATTATACGTTGGTTTATCTCGAGTGGAATCTCCCAGAAACCAATATATTTTGCTATCAGAATACAATAGAACTTCAAACATAGTATAGATAGATACCTATATGTGATGTACTAATTATCTTCTAGGCCGAATTCGTCATAAGCATGTACATTAAAAAATCCATATTTTCCCAACACCCAGTTAAATGTCAATAGTAATCTAAGCGAATGAAACCGCGGGGTGCAGCTCTAGTTGCATATAAAGAGATTGTTTATATCGTTTTTACTAACTGTCCAAGTTTCTCTACCGTAAGATTCCTGCCATTATCCATTCATTGTGATATTATAGGTTCACATCTTATAGGACGGTGAGACGATCTTTCTATATTTTTATTCACGATAATTAAAATGTAGTTTTGGCGAAATTCACTTAAACTCCACGCGAATGAAAATACATTACAATGTTTACATGCCTCTAAAAAGGAAATATAATATGTTTTGCTTGTTTCAATAAGATTTACAGCTGTGGAACATTTGATTGATTTGGTCGTCGAGGGCATAAGCATAAACGGCCCAAGGGACCGGCAAAAAGCGGACAATCCTTACACGGGGCGCTGTATGCTGTATATAAAGAAACGAGACGCGGTTGATACGAGTACGAAATTCTCTGACCATGCTGTGATTGCAAATATCGTATGCGACGCGACGTTTTACGAAAGCTATGCAACGAAGACTTTGAATCGAACGAAGGTTTGTCTCAAAATTTAAAATGGATACTGCCTTAGGGTCTAAATGCCGTCTTCGGTAACTTGATATCTATATTATGTCTGTATTTTTTTTATCAATGCGTCTAATCTTTGCCAGGTGTGGGGTGGTAATTATGCCCAAATGAGCGAGAGTGTCTCATAGCCGGAGGAGTTTGGAAGCGCAATGCGACCTAAGGAAGCGGGGGTACGTAGGTACCTCAATACTTAGTTAGTATTCTGACATTCCCAACGGTCGGACTTCACGAACTATGCACGCGCAAAGTGAACCCACGGATTTCAACATTCCGGTTTCGTGTTCATAAACAAAATCAAATCTCGTTACTTTGATTCAAGTAGACCATATGTTGTTTCGAAGAGGAATTTATGTGTTATAATTCATCCTAGGATCCAAGTAGGTATGTATATCAAAAACTGAAAGAGATAAAAGGCTCTAAATTTGAAAAAGTTTGAAATGTCGCGATATATGAAGGCAAAGTACAACCAGAATGATAAAAATCGGGTACGAATTCCGAGAGCACAAAATTCAAAAGAGAATAAAACCGAAAACGCCGAGACCGTACCGAAAACCAACGCGCAGTAAGCGCGCTCGGATAACTGGCTGGTGGCATTTAACGAACCTAGGTCAAGTATATAGTGGATTTCATTGATGAAGAGATGGAGAGTGCAATTTCGATATATTCTTTCACGGAAATAACTGCGGCAGTGATCGACACTGTCTATATATTTTTTTTTCCTTTTGCAAATTGAAGCAATACACTTGCTGAACTGAGTATTAATGGTAATGTTCTCAGATGGCTTTCATCTTATTTAACAAATCGCAGTCGGTTAGTTGTTGTCGGCGTTCAGGTCCAGCATTATGAACCTGAACATTCCATTCCTCTCACTGCGCTCACATTTGAGACCGCTACTGATTAATTCTTATATCCCTAATTTGGTTCTTAACAGTTCCGTGTAGCCTAGGCTATGATGGCCATTATGTAAACTTGGTCGGCTCAGCTCGCGGGGCAGCTCCTATCCGGGAGCCTCCTCGAAGAGGGACCAACCTGGTGAACCCGCTGTGCGGACGGAAATTCGAGCAGAACTGGATAGCTGGCGCACGGGACTGTAATACCGGCCGTGTTGTCATTGACTGATACCCGGAGGGATTTAGAAGCGTATGCTTCTTAAGAAAGCGGGAGTTTGTAGGTACTGCAAGCCGCCTACCCTTAGAAACGATACGTGGGCCACCCAATCTCGGGTGAGATGCTGAGTAAAGGATGCTCCGTAACCCGCGATAGTTCTAGTTAGGAATTGCCGCTTGTTTGAGGTAGAGGATCGCGAAAGCGACTTCGAACCCGCGACCAGACGAGTGGTTGGAGGAATCCGACCAAGTCTGGGAATCAGGGGGTGAGGCTGTCTGCAAGGTGGCAATCCCTGTGCCTCGCTGCAAGGTTTTGGCCTCTTAATTCATGTCATGGTACATACTCTATTTAGCCTTCATTAAATTGAGGATTCGATACCTATAATAGAAATGGGCACTACCATACAAACGAACCTCTTTAAAATCACTAGATGTACGATCAGATAAAGCGGACGAAAGTGCGTAATGAGGAGGGTAAGTCGGGGCAATTCCGGGCAGAGGGCAGGGTAACACGGAGCGAGTCCGGACGGAAGTGTGGAAAATTTCGTACTTTCATAAAATATCGTACGGTAATAAAATATACTACTTTCCAAAAATATCATCCGTTCATAAAATATCGTATTATAGAAAATACCGCCCTAAAAGTAGGTATATCTTGTTTTGAAAACTTCGTGTATTTCGAAGCCATCGTAATTTAAGGAAGTATCACACTTTGGAAAAATAGCGTAACAACTTTAATAAAATATTTGTGTTTCACAATTTGATTTTTTTTCTAATTAGTTTAGTATTTGATTGTTTTAAATTGAATTTATTGGTCGTATGGATTGACTTATCAGAACTGACATTCTAATATTAATCATAATTTTATTATAAAATTCCAGTACTACGAATTTTGGAGAAAGTGAGGCCACCATCACCTCGATCTTACGATTGTACGAACGGCCCGCCCGGCTACGGATATGTATGAGGGTTACAACCCGGCAATGCCGCAATGCCGCTGCATTAATTTATGACACCGAATCGGAAAACTCTGGTAGAATTTTCCTATATTTCGGCTGTTTGTAAAAGTTGTCTTAATTAGTTGTTGTTAATTTTAATTTTACTTAGTCTAGATATGCGCCCCTTAAGTGATTTCTTTACAAAACATATCTCCAATATGTAATTTTTTTGACGTGGAACGTCTTTAAAAACACACCGAAACATCCGGGGACAGAAATGTGAACCGTAACGAAAAGGTCTATATGGTGTTGCCTCAATAATTCCCAAACTATTAGTCATAGAGATGTAAGTGTGGTGTCATGATATGACCTTGAGTTTGCTTCGAGGGCGGGCGGGTTGACGAGGAAGGGGCACCGCGCATATTGGCCAAAACCCTCGCTCTTGCTCCATTCCCTTCAGTGTAGCTCACGATCCAGACATAATAGCGCATTGATTCGTGCGTGTATGTATAAGGGATTGATTTACTCAAAAAATAGTGTATTTTCGATATAATCTATACGTTAGAAATGTAAAGTATGTGTACAAAAAGTATTCAAATATAGTATGTCGGCCTCACCCCGTGCAACAGCCAGTCGCAAATATAAATCACGCATATCATTGGAAAGAAGAGGCTATGGGCTACGCACAGATACTCCAATGCCCGGTGCCGAGCGAGCGAGACAGTTTCGGGAGCGTCGCAAATCTGGCACGGCACGCACAGTGAACGAGTCTGCGAGCACCTCTACTTGTACCAATGGACTTAACGAATTAAGATACCACGCATACATCTGTCGAAGACGTCTTCGAACTGAGGGATATGAACATCAGTCGAAGTGATACAATACAAGACCATTGGCGTGCAGCGGACGAACGCTTCAAAACGGTATTCGAAACCAATGCGTTTGGTCTGTCTTGCAGCGTTTGTGATCGACTTTGATTCAACAGAGATTGAAGATGCTCGCAAGATTTCTTTCCTTCAGAATAAATTCACCTGCGAAAATATATTGGCATTGTCGCTGCCATTACCTTTTCACATTTTATAAAACGGTCGTGTGCCCAGACACAACCCTACCCATTTTATAATTAATTCGTGGTTTTCTACTCCGGCTACAACACTGTTGTCCAACCTTTTCTCAGCAGTATCTTTTAAAAATAAGAAATTCTTATAATCCTTTCTTATTTACTGCGTCCACAGTCAGGGCGGGTCGACAGTGGCGCCGCTCGGCGGCGAGTAATTAAATCAGCAATGATTAATGAGGACTTAGCGGGGTCGCAAACCGCGCTCGGCCCATCGCATGAAAAATGTCATAGAAGCCCTAAGCCACGCTACGAAGATGGATCAAGAGGCTGCCCCCAATAAATTATAACCCTGTTTAAAGCACGCGCTTTTAATACGAAATAAGTATTACAACCCACCCAAAGGGGGGAGGCGGGGATGGGGGCGAAATCTTACAATCAGTCGAGAAATTAAATCGTCCAAAAATACTTTTCTCGACGCTTCACATGTCTTAGAGTTCAACTAAACCAAAAAAAAATGTGTGTGTCCATCGGAATAACGTGAAAAGGAAGAAAATGGGCCAAATCACTATATTTTTAAATCCTCAATATCACAAAGTCTTAGTCAAATCACAAATATTTAGTCAAAACATTTCCAAAATATTATTTACCTTTTAATATTTCTTATCCGATAGAAAAGAGAGGAGCACGAGGGGCTGACATTGAATTTTTTGACATAGGCAATTTTGAGAGATGAGAGAGAAAGATGTCAAATAGACTCATTATTATTATTATTATTTTCATATATAAATTAACAGCTTAGTTATTTAGACTAGATTAGACCGCCGATTCAGAATGTATTTCATCGAACTGGGCCTAGGTGGTCAAAAGCAACCTTCCTACAATTCCGTTTTTACCAGTATTACCGCTTTTCGCATTACCTGTTTGAGCTCCTCGTCGAGATATATCCTCCTGGAGATATAAATCAAATGAAATTTATTGTCTTAAAAACCATACATATAGTTGTTTAGACACAATATTTCTACACAACACTTTAAATAAATGATATTATATAATATGATTTTAAAATCTAAAGAACAAACCATTGATTACCTAATCATATAATCAGTATCAGTATCAGTATTAATTTATTCATTCCAGATATACAATAAAAGCATATCGTAATAATCACATAAAGCTAATTGTCATATATTGGAATTCGTCGGTTGTTGAAAAATTACATACATTAAATTATTTTGATTTTAACAATATTAACGTC
>JAOPUG010000036.1:23388366-23399671 GCA_027564375.1 Micropterix facetella | reverse complement strand
TAACTCCTTCCTAGAGAAAATATCTAAAACTGCAATTTCCGCATCTCAAATTATATAACTTCGAATTCTTCTCCTTAATTCTTTTCCTGGATAGACCAAGATCCTTAAATAGGTGAAATAGAAATTTGGCTGGGAGGCCACGTGCGCCTACTTCTACTGCGTGAAGGCGAACAATGAAGCCGTTCCAGTAGAGGGCATTTGCGAGATCATGGTATTTATTTAATTTGTAATCGTGGTCTTTTGGGATATTTAATTCCCATGAAACAGTTAATTCTACAATCATCATACACCATCTTCCGAGATAGGGAGTAAAGAGTTATATCTGGACGGAGGGCTGTGCATCTGAGACTGTCAAGGAAATGATACTGTTTAGAGACCGAATCGACCTCCAGTACATTAATTGATGCAAACTGGGGAATAACAACTCGTGAGATCGATGAGAGATTAATTTTTCGAATTCAACCATTCATGATCATTTGAAACGCCTAGGTTTCATTTCAAAGGCCTAGCTCAACATTTGGGTTCCTCATGTTTTTACGGAAAAAAAATTGTGCCGTCGCATTGACGTCTGTGATTTGCTTCTCAAACGTCAATAAAATGATCCATTTTTGAAGCGCATCATCACTGGGGACGAGAAATGTGTTGTCTGCAACAATGGTAAACACAAGAGATAATGGAGTTAAAAAAATGAACCGGCTTAAAGCACTTCAAAAGCCGATATTCATCAAAAACAGGTGATGCTATCTGTTTGGTTTGATTTCAAAGGAATCGTTTTATTGGGCTTCTACTGGACAACACAACGATCAATTCTGAAGTGTACTGTCATCAGCTGGACAAATTGATTGATTCACTTAAACAGAAATAATCAATAGAAAAGATAATGCGAGACCTCATCCAAGTTTGTGAGTTTGCCAAAAGCTTTTACAGCTTGGATGGAGTGTACAGCCACACCCACCGTATTCTCCAGATCTAGCACCTTCTGATTATTATTTGTTCCGAATTCTACAAAAAAAATTAGACAGTAAAACATTTACTTAAAATGAGGTCAAAAATCACCTGGATCAGTTTTTTGCCAGCAAAGTCAAAAATTGTATGAACTCAGGAATCATGCTACTGCCAGAAGATGGCAAAAGGTATTGGACCAGAATGGATAATATATAATTCAATAGAATATTTATTTACTATAAAAAAATCATCTTTTATTTTCATAAAAAAAAAACAAAATTCTTTCCGAACAACCTAATAATATTTACTCCTCAACATGGAAATATATAGACTGATGGCGCCTTTGTTTAATTAATTTTATTTTAACATATTTACTTAATGCCAAATGCACGATCTTGAAAACAGAAAGTCGCCAAAGGAAGTTTAAGTGAAACAAATTCATCAATTTCCTTCGAATGGTACTTTTTTATTATCTAAACCGTCTATGGTCGCCGAGTTCCACAGCAGCTCCATTTGATTTTATTATCTTTCAGGGTCAAAATCTCACACGGATCCTCTATCAAAAACGTCAATTCCTAATAGCCAGCATTTAGTCAAACAGCAGAGAGTTACCTCGCAAGATTCCGCTGCTATTGATCTGAATCTAACTGTTTTAGATAAGAAAGACCGTTCTCACTCATGCACAAATGAGGTAAGTAAAAGGCGATGAATATTCATTTGGTAAGAAGTTACAGTTGATAAGAAAGGACGAGATGGGATACTGGGTCTTTATATAACCTAGCTAGACCTTTTTATAGCCTTTGCACTTGTAACTGACAAGGACTCGACACATGGTCAGGTTAGGTGAAAGTTCATAAAATTCTACATCGGCAACCCAAATTAACGCTTGCAGCTACTACTTTGCTGATTAGACTAACTCTCATATCCTCTTCGGCTACATGAGCTCTTGAAAAAAATGACAAATTTGAAAATGTATGATACAAAATATGACAAATTTGAAAACTTATGATTAAAACATTATTATCGTAAACGTTGACATTTGAAGAAGTCCCAAAATCCATGGAAGATTTAAATATTTACACCATTTGTGCGGTAAAGTGTTGCCAACGAAAACAAAAAGATAGGGAAACAGCTGCCAGTTCAGGGCTATTAAAAATAGAGTGCTACATGAAAGAACAATGCGTTTTCTTTGTTGAGCAATATTTAAAAAATATTGAAGGTTTGGCAGCTACTCTCCGCAATTTTCGTACGAAATATGGTTCGCATATTGATTTAACTTCATCAACTGTGAAGAGATTAATCAAAAAATTCAAGGAGACTGGATCAATTTGTCATCTTAAACACTCTGGCCGTCCTTCAATAAGTCATTCAATACAAAACATCGAAGCAGTTCATGAGAGTTGCTGAAAGTCCAGGAACATCAATTCGGCACGATGGACAAGCATTAAACATTTCGAGAAGCTCTACAGTTTTTCTCACCAAAGATTTGCATCTTCATTCTTACAAGTTCAAGTAACTCAAGAACTAAAGCTTACTGACCACCCACAGCGAAGAGAGGTCGTTGAATGGATTATGGAATAATAACAAGTGGTTGCTGATTTTTCGAACAAAATCATTTTCAGCGATGAGGCTCATTTTCATATTGATGGTTTCGTTAATCGTAAATTGGGGTTCAGAAAATTCACGAGTGATTGTTAAGAATCAAATGAATCCACAACGTTTGGTGTGGCATCCAAATGTTTGGTGTGGATTTTAGGCTGGAGGCATCATCGGACCATTCTCACGGAACCAACGGTCATGGAAAATTTCAATAAAAGTGCTAAGTGCCAGGAAACCGAGGAGGTCATTTAATTGATTTTCTATTCCATACATAACCCTTTACTGTAGACTTTATAAATCAATAAAAAAATACAACTTTTAAATAAAAACCTCTGTTTTCTATAAAGCTTACTTCTCGCGTGAATTTTGGGACACCCGTTAGAAAAATAAATACTTCCAAATTCCATCCTAGTCTACATCCGCCAGGGGCGTTTTTATGCTTACTTGACAATCACTCTCGAGTCATCAAGAAAACAAGATTCTGCGCTTGTATCCATCACTTACAAAACAATATAACAAAAAAAAGGAAAATCGGTAAGGAAACTTGGTACGCGGTTATATATTCTGATATGCGGAGAATTTTTAAAAAAATTTAAAAAAATAATTCGTCAACAAATAATTTAAAAAAAACCTGCAGCTCGATTGCAGCGCCACCTACCGGGTTTATTTGTGAAACAAAATAATCTAGGGACCCACTCAAATACACACACAAAATTTCATCAATATCGGTCCAGCCGTTTAGGAGGAGTTCAGTGACATACACACGTACAGAAGATTTTTATATATAAGATAGTGCAAATTATAAAATAACTAATGGGTGTTGTAGCAGAGGTCAGTTGCAATGTATTTAAGAGGGTGGGTACAAATCCGTTGTTTCATTATAATAAATATGACGAAGATATAGAATTAATAAATATATTATTATTTCATCATAATTGTAGTAAATGTATTTATAAATGTAATATTATTACTCCACTATCGGCGCTCACGAGCCGACAGTGGGGCAAATTTACAAGTGAGGTAATCAGGGGCGAGTCACTCCAAGACCCTGAAGAGCAGGCAAATAACTCTCGTTTCTCTTTTCTCCTGGGCATCAACCAGTGAAGCTTCTCTCTGAACTCCGTGATATAGTGTTTTTCTTTTGGAAAGCATGTATGGATGGAATGCAGATATTTTATAGACAAGAGTACTTGCCTTGGTGGCTTCTCGACCTTGGTGGCTAACTCCCCTGTGGCGTCGAGAAATGCGATATTAACATAACTTAGTAGAGAGAGGAGAATAGACTGACAAATCTTAATTTTGCTCTCCTCCGGGAGTATATTCGTCAGCCTAATAACGAGTGAAATCGGCTAAAAGTACGAGTACATATATATGGAAGTCGATGGCATATAGGTAATATTTATCGTTAATACAGTTGGTAATTGAATAGAAAGAAGAGGTGCGGGGATAAAACACTACCTTGGGGAACGGCGACGACTTGTGGTAGAAATTTAGAGATCGGACGGTCTTTGATGCACAGATTTAGATTATTCAGAAATGGCACAAACTATTTTATGACGATATTGGTAAAATTATATTACTCTTATCGAGTAAGGAGAATGTACAAATAATACTCAACAGAATTAAACGCGCTGCTGAAGTCTAAAAGGACGAGAATAGTGAGTTGTCGTGTATCTATCGATTGAAGAATATCATCTGTAACATGAACCAAAACACTAATCGTGTTGGGATGGGGTCGAAAACTTGAGTGAAATGGCTTTATATGATTGTGAAAAGAAACATAAGAAAGAAACTGATTATAGGTATGCCAGATGCTCGATCGCTTTGGCCAGTACAGAGAAACTAGAAATCAGCCTGAAATTTTCTGGGGAATGTATCGACGTTTTCGGTATTTGTAGTAACAATAACGGCATTTTTCCAGACGGAGGGTAGTAGACAGCTTGTGAAAAAAAATACAAATAAATACAACTACTGCTATATCATTTTTAATAGGGATGTGGATATGATAATGTAACTGGCATCAAATATAAATCATGGCACAAAACTTGTCAGCCCAGTGATAGTTTGACCAGGTACATTATTTTGAATTACAAACATATCAACGGAACTGTAATTATAGTTTTTGGATTTTATTAGGCTGACAAATACGGATATATAAAAGTAATTTTTATGGAAGGAAGAGTATGAGTTTGTACCTGCCGATTATGCAGACACCGAATTTGCACCGCCGCTCACTCACCCGCCGATTCTTCACCTCGCAGGATCCTCACCCCGCCGATCCTCAACCCGCCTGATCCTCACCCCGCCGGATCCTCACCCCGCCAAATCCTCGCCCTGCTGAGTCTGGACCCCGCGCGTTTAGCTAATATTAAATTGAAGTTTCTCCTTTGGGCGTAGTATTGGCCGCTGAATGTAGGTTATGTTAGAGTTTCTCTAATTGCGGTCAAAAAAGAAATGCCGTCCTTAGATTAGGTTAGGTTGGTTCAGATTATAGAAATCGGCAGAAGTATAGTCGGTAGGGTGCGACGGTCGCTGCACACTCGCCGCCCTAGTGGTGCAACTTCGCCGGATGCACACCCATTGGGCCGTCATGGTCGAACCACAGACAGATCACGAGCGAACAATAAAAAATCGATTGCTCGTTCGACTCGAATGAATTTAAAAGTCCAACTCGTGTCGGCTCTTTCGTTCGAGTCGCCTATGACTAGCCTAAATGAAAAATTACGAAAGTTAATTTGTAGAAACCTACGGTTTCTGGTTCCGACTGCGCCGCATCCGATGGGTGTCCGTCGAACGTCGAGCATTGCGCATACGCAAGCGCGCAATCCACGGTGTCTGATGAATTGAATGCGCTTAGCGCAGCGTAAATTTCCACCGCGTTATGCCCGCGCATGTGCGTTGCGCGCCATAAAGAAGCGTTGTTCCATATTGTTGCTCTTCCAGAAACATGTTTCCGTCTAGATATCCGTCCGTCGAGAAAGTTGCCATTGCGTTTCAAGACAGTGAGCCCGCCCAGAAACCGATGTCTCTGTTGAAGGTCGGGGTTCTTCTTATTTCAATGGCTTCCCGGATCAGCGCGGAAAGTAAAATTGTTCGTTGGATAGCACAAAGAGATTTTGAAACTGCACCCAGTGGTTAGTTCCGCTATCCAATATGTGTTGTCAGAAAGTGTCGTCCACATAGGGAAGCCAAAGAATGAGTTTAATTTAGGATATTTTAATGGCTAGTTCCTCAAAATATTCCATGTATTAGTGGCTAACTGTCGGCGATACTGGGCATCCCATTGCTACTCCGTCGATTGGATGACCCGTATCGGATTACCGACGGGATACCCCGTATCGCCGATAGTTAGCGACATGGAAAAAACATCACTGACCTGTTTGAACTTGGATAATTTTAGTTTGAGTTGGAATTCCAAATCTAAATAAATTTTATTTCAAAGTCATAATATTCCTTTTTGTTTTGCTCGGATATTTTTGCGGACGCAATCATGAACAATCCGGTCCTATGCCGGTGCAGTTTGGCACAATAATGTACGCAAATGCCTACTGTCAATAACTGCAAAAAAAATAGTGAATCTTGTTAATTGCTTATCATTGCTATTTCTGCTCGACAACGCAAGACAATACACTTCACAACAAACAGTCTTAAAGTTGCAGGAGTTGAACTTTACTGCCCGTCATGCATCGTACTCAGCAGACTTTGCTCAAGCCGACTTCAATTGTTTTTTCGGCATTTGGATACCTTTTTACAGGTGAAAAAATAAACTCCTCAGAGACAGTGAAAAATGGCTTCAAAACATTTATTAATTGTTGTCAAGGAGTGTTTCACAGCAGACCTATTGACCAACATCTATTAAAATATCAAGCCTGTAGAGATAATAGGTGCGAATATTTTGATTAATTTAATATATATAATTCTTACACATTTTTTGAAAATGTTATAGGTTTAATAAGACCGACAGCTGTTTTTTATTCGCCGTTGCCACCAGGTTTCGATTTAATTGGGGCAGTGTTATTATAGTGGCAGGATTCGCAGAGTCCCCGTCCGTCTGATTTTCCATGGTCGCGGTTCGCCGGAGCGATGGCCGGCCGGGTCAGGAGTCGGGGGGCGGCGGCGGCGGGGGTTTCGGACATCGGCCGGCGCGCGCGGTGGCGTTGCGGCGAGCGCAGTGCGGCGGCCGCGACGCGCCCGACCGACCGCTCCGCTCGCCGCCGCGGCCGCGACCGCTCCGCTAGCCGCCGCAGCAGGCGCGACATGCGCGCCGCGCCGCTTGCTCTCTGCCTGTTGATCGTCGCACCGGTGGTCGGATCGTGGTGGTGAGTGACAGCTTTTACGTATTAGTAGAACCACGTGTACGTAGTATATAAGGATTTAGTCTTCTGAGTTTGTGATGTGCTGCTGAGTCATAATAATTCATTTTCAGTTTTTTTGTTTAAATGAAGAGTGGCAGTTTAGATCAACGGTTCCCGAACTGAGTTCTGCGGAACCTAGAGGTTCCGCGAGGTCCTCATAGTTATCCTACATTTACTCTCAGGGAACCCTTTTTAAACAAAGCCGATGAGCTTCAATACCAGCCGCCAGACATTAAAACACGACATTTAGTTTCACCTTTTGTTATTTGCAGCATGATTTTGAAGCTGCCGAGGGCTCTTTAAGATATCAGCGATGAAAACACGAGAGAAGTATAACGGCCGCCTTAAAATTAGGAGGATAAATATGAGAACCTAGGAATTCGTCGGGATCTCCATAAGGGTCTTGCAAATTTCCTCTCGATAACTTCTTTTGGAATTGAAATTAACAACTGTTATGCAAAAAAACATAATATATGTGATATTTAACAAACGTCATAACATCTCTATTTCAATATTTTCAAGATACTAACAAGGACATCCACTGAGTAGAAAATAGTTTTGTTCCGAAATAAACCACTCAAGTTGTCAATTTGTTTACAAAGATAAATTCAAATTCAAAGTTTCTGGTTCTAGTTCTACTCTTGAAAATTAAATTTAAAACTGAAACACTATTTTATTGATTGGACTGAGAGGCGATTACTCAGCAGTAGCAAAATATGTCATTATGAATAGTATCATGTTATATGATTGTATAAGCTTTTGATTGTTGTATGTGGTTTTGTATCTTGAGGTGATTTGACAAATTTGGATTTAAGAACCCGTCACCCGAGGCGTTTCAACGAACCTTACCTTTATATCACACCGAGATGAAACATACAGAATTCGGACAATACATATCCACAATCCAGCTACACCACTGTCCATGAGAGTCCAACTCCTTACCGCAAGGCACTGGAAAATTTCGAGTCCAGTGGGGCATCTTCGTGCACTCCCTCCCATATGTGGTCAGATTTTTCCGATCTCTTGTCTGGTAACAGATTCGAAATCGCTTGCGCTTGTCGCGCGCATTAGGTAGAATATGTAAGCGGCAATTCCTCACTGGAATATGTCGCGGATACGAGGCGCCCTTTACTCGGCTTGCCACCCGAGATCGGATGGCCATCGAATCGTTTCTAAGGATAGGCAGCATAACTACCCCTGCTTTCTTGGGTAGCATTACGCTTCCAAACTCCCCCGGCTATTTGCTGTTGAGCAAAGGCCGGCAGACCGACCACTCCATCAGCCAACCATCCATCCGAAGTTTTCACCGAGTGCATATGCCCCATTGCCGGGATACATTCGGATCAGACCAGTCGATCATCGCATATATCCGAGAGTGGAGGGCCGCTCTTTAGTAAAGTTGTTAAGCAAAGGCCGGCATGACTACCAGTGCTCAGACATCCAGGGTCGCCCGAGGTATTCCCCCAGATCAGCCGCCATGCTCAGCGGGTTCAGCGGGTCCCTATCTGCCGAATGGGAGCTGTTCGGGGAGCTGAGCTGTGAGTCGGTTGGACCATGATGGACAGAGTTGGTTATTAGGACCCGAGCTGCACGACCCCATTAAACTCTAAATGAGGTGATTTGAAAGTTAGCTATTTTCGATATTAAAGCCCCCAATTGGATATAATTCCATCAATAAGCTTCCAGCGGTGCTACGCCCAGTATAATCCCCCCCCCCCTCAAGGCAAAGAGTTGCCAAACATAAGCGACTTACTAAGGTTTTCTGAAAGTTTGGGAACCGCTGCTCTAGTCGACACTCGCCTCCTTCTCCTTCTTCTTTTTATCTACTGGGCGACGGCTGATGGTGCAGCCACCGCCTGATGGTTCGGCGCCTGATGAGATGTATTGTGTCATCCCAGGTGTCTGGGCTGTGAGAAGCTCACGATGGTCTCGAGGGTCCTAGATCCGCGCCCGGTAGTCCGCTATCCACATGGAGGCGGAGTGGTAGTCTGACATTGCAATTTAGCGCTGTAGGAAGTTCGTTGGGATTCGGATAGAGGTCTCCTGATAGTTTTAGACTTTAGTTGTCTAAAGTGTGACACTTGTATACGATATTTAGATCAGTCTAATCTTACTTGCCATATTTCCTGCAGACCTATTTATAATTGAGGGAAAAATATGTCCTATCATTAATACTTTTCCCGTTCAGACACTGTTATGTGCTCAGACAATGTTATGCGACACATATTAATTTGTGAAGGGCGGCTTTATGAGGGCTTTTGATTGACTCGAAGTCCGAGATCGTTTTTACAGTTTATTTCCTGTTTTCTTTCAGCCACTTTTTAATGGCAAGTTTTATGAAACAGACTGATACTATGGCCGGTTCTGGGAACTCGAAAACCCTTGCCTGGCCATGCCATCTGATTCTATTGGTTCCAAATAGTTCCGTTGAAGGTTATGGCAGATGGCCACTTCTGTCAACTCGGTCGGTCAAACGTATGGAACAGCTCCTATCCACGAAGGGGGACTCGCCTGGTCAAACCGCTGTGCGGCGGATCTGAGGGAATACTTCGGGTGGAACTGGGCGGCTATCGCACTGGTCGATTTACCTGGAGCCTAATGGGGCTGTGCAGCTCCGGTCCTAATGGCCAACTTTGTTATCATGGGCGATCCGACTCATAGCTCAACATCCATCCAGCAGCCTCCACTAAGAGGGACTAACCCGGAGAACCCGCTATGCAATCGGATCTGGGGGAACAACTCGGGCGGCCTTGGACGGTTGATGTATTGGTCGGTATACCGGTCTTGCTACTGACGAATAGCTGAGGGTGTGTGGAAGCATAATGCAACCTAAGACCCGGGGTAGGTATCGACCTATCATCATCTATCCTTAGAAACGACCCGTGGTCCACCCGATCTCGGGTGGTCATGGCCGAGTAAAGAACGCCGCGGTTCCGAGATATTTCCGGGTGACGAAATGCCGCGTTACTACGTTACCTGTTACCAGTCGGGATGTCGGAGAAATCTGACCATATCTGGGAGTGTGGGCGCAAGGGTGCCCGCTGGGTTGGAAAATTCCCAGTGCCTCGCGTTGAAGAGTTGGATTCTCACGGGCTGTTGGTGGCTTTGGGTACGTGGATTGTTTTTGTCAATTTTTTTGCATTCATCTCTGGTCGATATAGCGATAAAGTTCATTGAAACTCCTCGGGGTGATGGATTCGCCCTTAATATGAATCTTAAACCCAACCATGGTTGACCCAGCCATGTTGCTAAATTGGCAGAGACCCGGAGGGGTCTGGGAATGTATGTTCGTTCCCTAAGACGCGTGGATAAATGTTGACATATTGTCACCTATTCTTAGAAACGATCCATTGGCCACCTGATCTCGGTTGGTATTAGCCGAGTAAAGGACGTTTCGGAACGACGATATTTCCGAGTGACAGAATGCCGCGTACAATACAACAGGTAGAGGTCGCGCAACGGACTTCGAACTCGTGACCAGACGGGAGGATGGAGTAATCCGTCCAAATCTGGGAGCCAGGAAGCGAGGTCGCCCGCTGGGTGTCTTTGCTCAGTGCCTTGTCGTAAAGATTGGCCTGTGAAGGGCAGTGGTTGAGCTTGGTACGTATTTCTCCTACGTTCAAAAGTCTCATTCATCTCAGGGTGCTGTAATTATACAGTTTGTTGAAACATCATGGGTTGGCGGGTTCACCCGTAGCTTAAACACTCATCAATGTTTTCTTATTCCCTTGTAAATTGCTGTGTGCGGTACTCACACGAGTGCTACCATGTTTGTGGAAGACAGTTCAATAAATATTTAGTTAAAAACGAACCAAATCTCTAGGGTAAGTTCTGTGTTTTGAGATTACTAAAGCCGGAGAAACTTAGCGTATAGGCAGAATTACAATACACCAAATATAAACACACCACCGCCAGCCAGATATTAAATCACCCCTTTTCCTCCCATTTTCTGTAGATCTTTTATCTATATGATTTCTTGCTGTAAAATTTCGTTTTTCTTTAGATGTGAAAACTCATGAATGCTGAAATGGCTGCTGAAATGAAACTATGATATTCTTATGTAATAACTTATGTGACTCTCTTAAGGTGCCTACCTCTCCGAAACAGTGAAAAACTGACATTTTGCAATCAAATTTAAGTAAATCCCGCGTGCATTTAAACAAAAATTAAAATATGTGACGTGTAGCATTTCATAGTCTTTAGTACAATGATGCGGAAATGCAATATTTTGTTTTTTTTTTTTGAAAAAAAGAAATCACCTTTTTGTAATTCGTAATTTTCTTGGAATCTATATTGGAAAACAACTTGAAATTATATTGGTAATACGTACCAAGTAATTGATTAAAATATCATAACCCCATATTTTTCATTCTTTTTATATTTTCATTATAATTTTCAAAAAAACA
>JAOPUG010000036.1:23330456-23340848 GCA_027564375.1 Micropterix facetella | reverse complement strand
CAATGGCTCCGTGGAGCCTGGGCTATAATGGCCGTTATGTTTTGGTTGGCCCAGCTTGCGGAGCAGCTCCTATTCAGGAGCTTCCCCGAAGAGGGACCATCCCGGTGAACCCGCTGTGCGGCTGACCCGGGGACGGGACCTCGGACCTGCGACCAGACAGGGGATCGGAGGAATCTGATCCGCATCTGGGAGTATGGGCGCGAGTATGCCCGCTGGGTTTGAATATTCCCAGTGCCTTGCGGTCTGGCGTTGGATTCGTACGGGCCTAAATGGAGCTCGGTACGTATATTTTAATGTCATCGTCGATCGGCGCATCGACTTCAAGTCTCTGCGTTTCACCTCGGGGTGATAGAACGAACAATATTCGTTCGCCCGTAGCAGCTGACACTCCCACTTGTCTTAAGAAACATACACTTCTAAACTCCTTCAGAATCAGTCAGTGACAACACAGCCGCCCCGTGCGCAGCTGTCTTTTTATCAGTTCTCTTAATTAAGTGAACAAATGGAATAGTGCAGAAATTCCCGAAATCGGACTACGCTTTCTTGAGTTATAATGGCTTAAGGGGCCATAGAGGGGCTTAAGGAGTCTAGAACGCGTTGTCGAGTTCGAAAATTTTTCGCCAATCTGAACTATTCATTGATGAAAGGAGCTGATTAAATTGAGAAAAGTTGATTAGATTTAGGGTTCCGTATCTGAAATAGATACAGGAGCTGAAATTTAATCGGATGACTTAGAAATCGCCTTTTTATCGGTATATTCACCAAAGTTTTATTAGCTATCCTATTAAAACGAAAAATAGATTATAGAGATTTTTTTAATAGGACTGTGCGTTCTTGAGTTACAAGATTTGAAGCCATTTGACTTAACTGGCCCTAACTTTTCAACAAGCTATCCAATTTGACGTTAATTAGTTTTATTCGTCGTATGGATGAGCGGATTAGATGATGTTACAGCCCCCAACTTCGGAACCCTAAGGTTCCGAAGCAGAAAGCTGCCATATACAAAAACTGATCTGCGCCTAGCGCTGGCATTTTGAAAAGTACTTGTACGTTTCATATTACTACTAGTTTATGTATTACATTAAAATCAAGAAAAATAATTAGCATGTAATTTATAATATTTTTAACTAAAAATACAAACATTTATTTTAACTAAAAATACAAAAACATGTAGGTATAGTCTCACTAAGCGGAAGCTTAAGATAAGTCGGAGATATTTATTAAAGATGCTGTAGCAACATTCTTTTGTTGCCGTTTAATTCCGAAATGATCACCCAATAAAACGTAATGGTATTTCATTCCGCTACGACCTCAGGGCTTTGCTTCTATCGTGACAGCATGTAGTATACGTATACATACGGCTATAGTCGGACACATGAATCATGTTGAAGCTATAATTTACTGTTATTTTCATAATTCTCGTAAGGAACATATTGAAACATATAATCGAGTAGAGAATTTTTAAAAAAATTAATTGTGATTAAAAAAAATACGTTTTGAAAATCATTATTCTGTAATAAACCGTAATAACAAAATGGTGATGTAAGGATATATCCAATATTTTTCTCAGTGTGAGTGTTTCGTGTATATATTAGCTTCAAATATAGATTACCAGTCTTATTTATTTTCACTACTTTATGGAGGAATGTCGCAAATTGGACGAGCTCACGTCTTCATCTCATGTTGAACAAGGAGGCGCTGGTAAGAAAAGGAGTGACGTGACTTCGCGACTGAATTGTGAAACTCTCTAGTGTCATTCTGAATTCTCTGCACTCTTCATTCAATCTTCTTATACAGGCATAGGCGGTAAATATAGTCACCATAGTTCAGTATAGAAAAACAAGTGCGTGCCAACGCGTCAGTGAGTCGAATGGAAACATCTGCTCTGAGATTGTATAGAGATTTCATTTTGGAAGAACACCATCCAAACGTCTTGAGGTTCAAAGCGCACATCCATGTTATCTAATATAATTTCGAAGTTCGGGGTATTATGTCCTTGAAGTATAGTATCAAATTTTTAAACTGCACTCTTAAATCTCAAGGGTTACATTAAAAGATTGAAGGCAGCCAAAAAAGATAAATGACAAACACACTCGTTGTAGCTATAACCGGGGGCACTCAGTATATGAATGACTATAACATGTGCTACGAAGTTTCATATTTTCTATCTTTCCTCGGAATGCCCTAATTTATGTTTTGTGACCGTATACTAGAAACTATGTATATGCTTTCAAAACGCATGGACATTATAATTTCTTACGATCGTAGCTGCCGTCCAACCCACAACTCGAACCTAAACTATCCGCGTTTCTAACTTATCAACGAATAGTGTATATGCGCGCAGTCGTAATCTCACACCAATCAAAAATTCACATAAATACACAAACTTATTATCATTTATATTACTATGAAATTATGTATGTTATACGCATTTATTACTTACAATGTTCCATCCTTTCGATATCAGTCGACTGATTTACAGCTGCGTTACGAGTGAGCTTTGTGTTCCATACAAGGATTCAATAAACTTTTACGATAAGTAATTAATCGAAATAAGGCAAAGTCGCTGCGTCAGCAGTGCTTTATCTCGATAAGAATTTCCTAATATCCATTTATTGCTCGCAATTTTATTACTATTGCGAAGGCTGCTTTAGTTTTCCAATAGACGTAGCATACATATTATCTCCGTAAGCTATACCAGTTCCTAGATTTGTAATATTCCCAGATTTTAAAGAGCATCTGCCATATTTGGCCTGGATAAGGTTGAATATTTCTACATGTACACGAATACATTTTTTATTGTTAAAAATATACAGCATATCAATAAAATATAAACATAATTTTTGACGATATCAAAGCCAATGATGTTTTAAATTATAAACAATATATTATGAAGAAACACAAAGTATTCTCATAACACAAATAAAACAAAAAAGTACAAAAAAGAATAAGAAAAAATATAAAAAAGAATTTTAATTTGAGAGATAGGCCGCTAGTGTGTGATGTCGATGTTGGCTTATTGTTGTTGGCTTTTGTTGAATGGTTGAGCGTACATGTGCGTGCGCGTAACTGTATGTTTTTTATGCATTTGAGTGAATTTGGCCATTATTGTCCATGTTTGACCATTATTCTTTGAGATTTCTCTTGTTGACTAAAATCACAGCGAAAATCGTAAAAAAATCATACTTCGAAAAATGCTTCGACATAAATATATAATATCTTATAGCAAGCAAATAGTTGTAATTCTCCAAAACTAAATGCTTTAAAAATGTTTTTAATGTCGTTTTTGATATATATTATACAATAGTTAATCAACTATTTATTTATTTATTAAAAATAGTTAATAAATTTAATCTACACACGATGGAATAGTTTGCTTTTATTACATTCTAACGTTCATTTCATGATTGTGTTTCAATGAAAACTTTTGTTTGTATATATATTTTCGCGAATATACGTAGATTTTATAACTAATATTACTATTTGTTTACTGTTCAAATTTTGAAGTAGTTCCAATTAAAACCGTAAATGTCAATATTTTTCTAATGCCTTGTTTAATTATTATATTAAATATAAATGATGACTGTCGGATTATGATCAATGAACATAACGTCATTCTTATAATACGTATTTTTATCGAGCCCAAGTTAGTTCAGAAGTCATTATGTCCATTCACTATGGACAAAATTGTTTTTACTGCATTTATGCTGGTGTGTTATACCATATGTTAGGATATGATTAATATTCCTGTAACTTAGTTTTTAAAAATCACATGATGGCGACTGCATTGAAAGAATAACTTCCAGCAGTCGCATTGGTGAAACGAAAGAAAAACCCTTTCGTGATTATGCAGATGTGGCTTATCTCGATTTATCAGAGGGACTGCTCAACAAACTTGAACGCTTGCAAAATGTATGCATACGATTTGTCTTCGGTCTATGTATAAAAAATGGTCACGTGTCCGAATATAGGGCGTAGTTAAAGTGGGTGCCAATACGCCAGAGGAGAAATGTTCATATACTTGCTCTCCTCTATGTGTACTCTCTGAATCAACACCATCCTATCTCCACGAGATTTTCGAACCATTAAGTTTCCAGGTCTCGTATTTCGGTCAGTCTGAAAAATTTACTGAAAATTCCTCAACATAGGTAATACAAAGTTATTCTGTGTCCACGGTGCAATACTCTAAAAGGATCTTCCAGCAAATATAAGAAACTCGCCTTCTTTAACATAATTCAAGACTCACCTCAAAATATTTTACCTCTCTAAGAAGTAACCAGTTCTTCCCTTTCTCTTTCCTTCCTATTCCAATTTCCTCTCCTCGGGCATTCATAGTTTTAAATAGTAGTTTATATTCTACGCAAACAATATTTTTTTTTTCTTTTTTAAGAATCTTTATTTCCACAACGCATGCATGTACCACTGCACTGTATGATTAGGTTAGTTGTAAGATATTGCCATGTGGTAATAAGTTCGCTTTTTGTATTTTATTTAAGTGCAAATAAAACGTTATTATTATTATAATTATTATAAAATGCCAGATTAATTGTATTACACACTTAAATCTGTATGCTAGGCCTCTATTACATCGGAAGTACGCATATACTTAGTCTATTTTTCGATTAGGTATCGGGTCCGCCAATGAAACGGAATGGTTAAATAAAGTAATAGATTGTTGAAAGAAAACTTTTAAAATATTTTATTACTAAATAATTGAAAGTACAAGAATAGCCATAATGGGTACAATACGAAAAAAAAATTGATTTTAACACTACGTCTACCAAATGTCCTCCATTGCAGTTAAGGCGTTCTTGGAGCCTTGCCTGGAAATTTCGCATGACCTGTCGCAGCAAGTTGACAGGTATTGCCGCAATTTCGTACACAATTCGTTGTTTGACGGCTTGAATGGTTCTGGGTGGAACTGCTTGGAACACTTGTTATCCCCATAAAAAAAAGTCGCAAGCAGTTAAATCAGGCTACCGAAGGGGCAAGGGATATTCCCGTTACGAGAAATGACACGACCTGGCCCTGGGAACAAAGCATTTACAGCATTCGTTGAAATTCTTGCGGTATGGCTTGTAGGCCCATCTTGTTGGAAAAGTATCTGATACACTGGAAAACCGGCAATTTGGGGTGTGAGAAAGTTGTGAATCATTTCAACGTAACGCTTACAATTAACACCGTGTTACCAGCTTCATCCTCGAAGAAAAATGGACCGATGATTCCACTCGCCGAAAAGGCCTCTCATGAATTAAATGGGGGTTTTCTGCCGCCCAGTGGAAGTTTTGTTTATTGACAAAACCTGAGAGGTGGAAATGCGCCTCGTCACTCATCCACATAATGTTCACTTAGGCGTCATTTTCTTCAAAAATCTTAAACATATTTTCAAAAGATTCCATTCTTTGTTGATAGTCGCCCAGATTAAGAGATTGCACAATTTGAAGGTTGTAATGATGGAAGTTAAGGTCCTTATGGAGAATTATTCTCTTTGATATGTCACTTATCCTAATGCTAATGGCATGTTGTTTGGCTGATCGGCGTGGACTTCTAACCATAGCCTCTCGAACAGCTGCGATGTTTTCAGGTGTTAGAATAGCTTTTACACTCCCACCTCTTGTTTTAGACGTCGATCCCGTTTGCTCGAGATTGTTTATCCATGTTCGAAACGTATTGTCTGACAGAACAAGCTGGTTACGCGGTATATAAAAATGAGGTCTAAAATCACGTCGAGTTTGCACAAAACTTTTATCATTTTGATAATACACTTTCACCGCGAACCCGCGTTGTTCACCCGTCCAACGATCCATTGCAACTACATCGTAGATTGTGCAGGTGGTGACACGCCAGTAACCTTCCCCCCGCTATCTTCCAACTATGTCTCAAGGCCACCTATAATCATCCCGGTTTATTGACGGATCCTGTATAATAAAATTCTACGCAGTGATATAACTGTAATCCCATTGTACTATTAGATATCAGCACATTCTGACGTCGAACGCTATTATTAATGGCCATTAGGTGTAGGTGAAGTGTCAGAGTCGTTTGACAGCGGCCCAAAATAATACATAATGTACTCGTAATATGCGTAATTCCAATACGTTAAAATGCAACTGGTAGGTTCTCGTGCTACAAGACGCAACCCACCAATGACTACGTCTATTTAAAGTGCAATGTCAAAACTATTTTATTATATTATCGTCGTTAAATATTCCAAGATGATCAAGTTAGTTGGCTGATTGATTCAATAAAAGTGAGGGCCTTTGAATTGTCTGGTACTGGAGTATCATTTCACAGATTAATTGCAATGGTGCTATACTCTGCTTTGACGGTTTTAAAGGTGATACTATATTGCGGCAATGAATGGCATTGTTACATTCAAAAGTATTGGCAGGATGCATCTCACCGCATTATAGGCAGGATAAAGATATTGAGTATTGGAGGACGTAAGTATTGGCACGACGCTTTCACTCACGCCACTAGTGCACCATCACACTGCACTATTAGCATTACAATAATCCTATGTAAAGGCAGACAGTTTAGTGCAGAGAGTATAATACTGCAAGTCTTGTAAAGTCGGCAACGACGTTTTACATGCCAGAAATGGTCATAGACCATTGTGCCCATGTTTAGCCATTAGTTTTTGGCAGCTCTCTTGTTGACTTGAACCACAACGAAAATTGTAAAAATCATACATAAAAAAATAGTTAATTATTAAATCCATCGTTAGGTAAACACACAATTTTCAATATGGCGCTACAAAGAAAAAACAAACGACAGACATAAAAAATAAAATATATTCTACAGCCAAAGAGTTCCATTTTCAAAAATAGAAATTCCTTGTTTAATATCTTTGACGCAAGTTCCAGAACCTTTAAGTATGGCCCTCGTATAAACACTAACCGCTTCTTAGGTCCAGGTCCAGGTTGAAATCGATTCGGCTGCGTAAATGTAACTGTAAGGGGCGGGCGGCGTTCGACGCGGCCGACAGATCAATCAAGATATGGATTCGAATGGAGTGCGCTCATTATCCATTCCCACGTTAATCACTTAAAGAGATCGAGTCCGCGGCGAGCCCATTAAACGTCGATAAATTTTCCTAACGACAATAAAACATTTGACGCAGGAGCTCGCAGCGTTCATATTATGTCGACATATGGGTACGCAAGATCTCGGTCGCTTTGCAAAATATAAAACACACTCGCAATGCAATCATAGTATAGTATAAACTTCGCCTGGTACCACATTGTGTATCTGCCGGAAGGTAAATTGTGGAAAAAGTATATGTGGATACTTCAATTTCCCCATACGATTAGGCTGGTTTCGGAGCTGACACTTTTTTGTGCATATCAAAGTGGCTTAAAATCTAGTCAATTTTTACATGAAAAGACCTCAGCTTTGCAATAGGTTTTATCTTTTTAATATGTTTTTAAAACATATGCCAATAGTAAGAGCGTTCACTCACTATATCCAATCCGGATCAGATCCGAATCCGAGAAAATACAGATCTAGAAACTCGGAACGAATCCGGACGTTGATCGTGCACCTGCATCCGATCCGACGGATGTCACTTGCGTACACTTGAGATTCGATAACTCGAATCTAATTGAGATTTTATAACTCACTTATGTGTCTTTTCGTGCGTACGAAGACGCACAGAATAAAGAGTTCTAGACACACTTTGTCTTGGCGAACCGACTTTTAAGAGGAGCATTTTACAATAACCTCGATGAAATTACGCACGATAGCAAGAAATTTTATAATTATTTTATTTCTTTGTACGACACTGAACTGGATACTTGACTAATGATCGTTAGTGTCGATACGTGCTCCATCCCTCCGCTCCACCGCGCCGCCGCTACTGGACGCAGTGCGCAAGCGTTAATACAAATAATCTGTGGCTACTTCGGTCCGTGAATATTATGATCCGAACAGGAGATCTACTCGACTTCGGATAACGAAACTCGGATCTAGTGCACAACCGCTCATAGAAATAGTATTATGGGTCCTTCGGACGGAAATTTCTCGGATTCGGAGCAGATCTAGTGCGTAAACGCTCTAAGAGACCATGTGTACAGCTTCGAAAGATCTGTGCGAGCTGATGAATGCTCAAAAAGCCACAAAGTTTTTGATGTTATTTCGGTTTTTGTACAATGTTTCTTAAGGCGTGCGTTCTAGAGTAGAAATATTTTATTATTTTTATAAGAAGACTAGAGGAATGTTTCTCGGCGTTGTCCGGGTAGAATTTAGTTAAAAACGAGAGTTTCCGTGTGGTTATACTACAATGACAGCCAACGTTTCAGCCAGTTAAGTGTTATACAAAGTGTTAACAGAGTATTGCGAAAGATTTATAGAGTCTCGAACGGAGTCGCGGGCAAAAGCTAGTTCCTAAATATACCTGATAGCTAGAGTAGAAATTACGGCAACTTCGTTTATTGTTGCTCCCTAAAGAACTATGATTTTTTTTAGGATAAATGTAGCATATGTGTTACAAATATCCAAAGTGAACAGTGAACTATCACTGAAGTTTTATAGATTTATTATATCAAGATAGTTATCATATAAGGTGGAGCTGTCGCCCGCTACTCCGTTCGTGTTTTCACTCTTTTTTTTTAAACGACTCGCGCCACCTATTGTAAAATCCGGAAACCAGTCCATGGATTTGCTGTGAAGGATGTGCACATCTGGATAATATTCAGGATAATAGGTCGTCAATGGTCGACACGTCTGAGGCAAGATCTGAAGTAATTGTTATCTGGCCCTCAGTTTCCGGATATTCTCTGTTTCCTATTTTAAGGAGGAAATCAGAGAATTGTTCAGCTCAAACATCGCCCTTCAAGTGCACTACCATGTTTTCCTTAAAATGGAGTTTTTTGATTAAGGGCCAAATAGTTGACGCCTTAACTTCGTAAGCTTGAATTCCCCTCGGCACTACCCGCAGAGTCTGACGGAAGTCTCTAGCTAACAACACGGTGACTCCACCCATCATGTCATCGTTGCCTCAGATATCTTTTAAAGTTCTGTTCGGTGCTTTGAAACCTCCGTTAAGCGCCATTATGCATTCATCCCAAACGATAAATTTACAGTCCTGCAGCACTTGAGCCACATTAGTCTGCTTTGAAATGGTGCAGAGCGGAGTTTCGACATGGATGAGATTTAGCGGTAGCTTGAAGGCAGCGTGAGCAATCGTTCCTCCCTCCAACAGCTGATGATGCGACAACCAACGATTATTCATTACTTTCGCCAATTGCAAATTGATAAGGAAGGTTTTTCCAGTGCTACCAGTAGCACCCAGGAAAAAGATTTGCCTAATTCCTTTCTCATTATTGTCAAGAATCTGCTGATAAAAGTAAAACTATTCATCTGTCAGTAACTTATCATACCATCTCTCCCAGGGCGCAAGTGTCATAATTGGTCTCCTCGAATATTTTCAATTAGCCAAAGTTGTTGCAGATCTTTTTGGCTGAGGCAATCTGTATTGTGTCGAGTGTTGTCCTGCTTGAGCTAACACTGCATCCTCGATCAATATCAAGCATCTGTTGTGCACCTCGTCAGTGAGCATCTGCGCACTATCTTGCAACTCTGTCTTCAGTTGCCGTTTGATGTCAACCGAGAGACTGTATTTGTATTTTCCCCAGAAGCTTAAAGGATCAGAGAGTTGACAAAATACCAACATTATTGTAAATAGCTCTCGCAGCTTTAAAATAGAATCGCACAATGCAGCTCCCTCTAAAGTGGTGTCCCAATGCTTGTCGTCTTCCAGCAATCTAATTCCATTGCACGTAGACTGAAATGTCGAATAGAGGAAACCATTCAAGGATGTCGGCCTTCTAACCTCATAGAGCAGCAGACGTAGGTGGTAGCACTCGGTGTTGTTTGGATGAAACGCGTAGACCCTACCGAGAGCATGCTCTTTTTTCACTCCGGGTAAGCCCTCTACAACTTTACCCTTTTTCCTCCTAGATTTTTTGTTGATGTTCCAGACAAAGTTAAAAGGGACTTCAGACTACAACAGGGTCTTAGCAAATTGTCCGTTTTTTGAGATTTCCAAAAAGAGCCATTGTAGTAGTGTAATCTGAGGTGGGTTCTTTATTTTCTCTGACAGGTTATTGAAGGTGAAGTACACCTTAATAAAATTATAATTACAGAATAACGTAACTTTAAAGCGAAGATATAAATCATGTCTATTCTTTATCACAGGAAATTTCGAAAAACCTGAAAATTGTTATTAGTGATTATAATCACATACTTACATGCTAAATTTCAATTCGCTAATATAATTATAGTTACGGAAATAAGGCAACTTTAAAGCGAAAATATAAATCCTTTATTTCCTCTCCCGGATTTATTTCTCTATCCCGGGGGAATTTTGTAAATCTCTGAAAATAGCTATTA
>JAOPUG010000036.1:23200318-23214587 GCA_027564375.1 Micropterix facetella | reverse complement strand
ATACCAGTTAAATGTAGCATTATGCAAATTCATCATTTTGTTGAGAATAGCATTTTTAGCGTAATTCTTATTACTATAAAGCACCACAAATGATCGCAGTGACCTCGTATGTGGAGATGGCACCGTAAAGTTGATTTTCAGTAGTAAAAATGGACGGTCTACTAAATTATTGAATATTTTATAGAGAAGTGTCAATTTTGCCATTTGGCTTTGGTCCATGAGAGTATCAAATTTATGACAGGTAAGTCGTTTCATTCACATATTAAAATAAAGGAAATTTGATAATCAAAATGTCTAATTGCTTAAGAAATATTTTTCGCATCCGTTGTCACATAAACACATATTCGTTTTCTTCATCACTTTTTAATCAATATTTTTTGCAACTATAGCAATGAAAAAATATGTAAGTATTTTTAGTTTTATTTTTTTTTTAAAACAATATATTTATCTTCGTTCACCTATACAATATCCATTTCATCTTAGCCTTAGTGAAAACATGCTGTTAGCTGCTTTACTTGGATTAGGGTTGTAGAGGTTGTTATATACCTATATGAAATAAAATATGCCCCAAAACAATTCCCTATGGCAAACCTTGTGATTCCTTGGAATATATGCGAATAAATTTTATTTTGTATCCGTTATACCTATGGTCAGCAGAGGTTTTAATAAAAAGTCGTGTGATACTGTATCGAATGCCTTGGATAAGTCAAGAAAAAATGAACATTTGATGATGAAGAAGTGACCATTTCTTGTCTAAAGCCAAATTGATCATAACCTAATCTGTTTTTTTTTTAAACTCAATAATTTTAAAGGGAATACTACGTAATAAAATGAGCATTTAATGCTAAAGCAGTTGTTAATATCGCAACTTTAAAACCTAATTGCAGAGAACCATTAGGTGGAGGTCATGTGACAACGCAAGCAATATGTTTATATACATAGATTTTAATCGGGCCCAGGCTTGTTTCGAATTTTGTTAATCCTCTTTAATATTATAAGGTTAAATAATACTCTAGTTCTTAAATAATATAGTAAAGGTATGAAATCTTAATATTGTTACTAGTGCGAAACGTAGTTAAGTACATAGCTATAGCGAAACTGCCATATTTTTAAAGTAGATTTTTTTCTCTATAAATAGGCATGTCCATGTAGTAGAAGCTATTATCGTATTAATTTGCATTGGATGTCAGTAGGTAACTAATAAATGTTAAATGGTTGTTTCCTGTATTGGTACTTAAGTAGAAATCAATGTTTATTCTGTTATAATTGCAAAACTATGCCTAATATCAGAATGACTTTCACAAAATTAATTATATTAAATAATTTATGTCGACTTGTTAACACCGCTACCGATCCTCATCCCTTTCACCACCACCACGAACTGCAGCTAAAGAGCTTAGTCATGTTGCGATATTTTTTTCGTTTGTTAGCGCTCACTAATACACCAAACTAATAACACTTAAGTAATTGATCTTGGAAATACTTATGGCCCGAGCCCCACTTCGGATAACGGCCTGTGTTCTTAACTCTTTTAAATCTACCTTTTCTTTCTTTTGTCGGGCGTGTTGAGACCGCGAAAACATCTTAAATAGCCTGCTTACAAAGAGTATACCTACGACTCCGAACACAGATATAGCTGTATTAGTTACAGTGGATGAAAGGAACTCATCCATTGATGGGATACTCGCACGTCGTTCACGGCTTGAATGCCACCCTTTTTTCTACCCGCACCGATACCTTAGGGAGTGGGTAAAAAAATAATCGATTTTGAAATACAATGAACTACTGAGTTACCGGTATGCTGTTCCCTCTGTTCATTCACAACAAAACAACTAGTTGGTGTAATGGACGTCTAATAAAGATAATGATATATCTAGTATATACAAATATAAACATCGCATGAAAATACACTTACCCCTATCGACGATTTTCCCGAAGAGATTCTTCCCTCTTAAAAAGTTTCTCGTTGAGCAGTTCCACCTTCGGTTCTTGAACTGATGCTGGCACTCCGCCACCGCTTGATTCGCTCCTCTTGCTACTGCTACTAGCACTCCTGGGTTCTCCCTAGCGAGTCTTCGCTGCTTCCGCCGTAGAGTGGCATGCACTGCTGGATCCATGTAGAGTACTCCGGGTGACAGAGGTGAAAGGTTGTTCGGTTCTCCTGCCTTTGCGATGCCCCTGGAAATAATATTGATAGTATTATTATGTAATGCATAGCGATATTGTCGCTTAACTAATAGATACATAGATGAATAGAAAACTCTTTATTAAGCATGACCTTAAAAACTATAAGCAAACGCGAACGTATCATCACATAGACAATCTCTTACGGTCAACCCAAATTTGCTGAATGAGATTGTCGGGCGACATATAATGAAATCTTAAACTATTCAAACCTAAGACTACAATATCCAAACGAGGTTAATCAATTTTTAATATAATATGTAAACAAACTCTAACCATAATTATAAAACTAATGTCTTTTTTAAAGAGAGGGAAGGGAAAATGAGAGGATTGGCAAGGCGAGAAAAAGAGTTTAGTGGGACATGTAATGATTTTCCAATAGCTCTTTAAAATTGAGAGCGTCCTAGCGCGTTTAATATATGAAAAGAGCTGGTTCCATAAGCGGGCTTCGTGAATTGTGAATAAGAGAGTGAAAAACAACGTTTTATGAGGTGAGATACCGAGACTGTTGTTCTGACTTAATTGGAGTGGGATACCATGATTTCCTAAAAGATTGAATCTATTTCATAAATAGAGAGGTTGATGTGTGTCGCACGTTAAAAATAATGGTATTAAATTAAAAGACAATGCTAAAATATACATGTGTCTGGGATCCCGGATTCGAATGTCTACGATTACAGACATAGCTAAGATATCTGATAAATGTAGAAAAACTGATTATCTTTTGTTTTTTTTTACTACCGGTCACTTGTTTGTGGATTGCTGTTGCAATGCTTGTTCGCAAACATGGAGCAATATGACGTTTTGCTTGATTTTTTTATTATTACGAAACAAATAATTCAAGACTTAAGAGGAATGATCCGCCACATTTGGGTGAATGCTCTGCCGTGTTTTATGGTTACATGTTGCTGTGCTGATTTTAAGCGTGGAAAAACATCCACCAAATATGGCCCTCGGTCGGGATGCCCTACGATGGCAGTGACCAAAGAAATGGTTTAAAATGTTGATAAAAATTTAGGAGTTCGCCATGCCATGGTGCGTTTTATTGCTGAAGAGGTGAAAGGTTTGGTAGGTAATGTGCATATCATTTTATATGATGGCTAGGCGATGAAAAAGTATTGGTTCGTTGGGTACCTACCCAGAATGCCTAGGCACTGACGCGACGTATAAAAACAAACCAGACTGAGGATTTGGTAAAGCTTTTGGAATAGTACAATACTATTCATGGCTTCCCCATTACGTTCCCGAAACAAACAACAGCCGTGGCCTGGAAAAGACTGTCATCTTTAACGCCTAAGAAATTTAAGGCAATTCGATCCATCGGTACGATCATTGACTCTCTTTTCTGTGGCATTTAAGTGGTAGTAGGTAATGATCAGACACCTCGAGCATGGAGCTACTATTACGGGGACTTTATATGCACACAGTCCGCAGTCGAAATGGCTGCCAGTCGAGACGCTGGCTTTGAAATACTTGGAAATCCTCTGATTTCTATCTATTTCAGATATTGAAAGAAAATCTGAGAGGCCAGATATTTGAAAATGACAAAGCGATGTCACTGCGGTGGAGGAATTTTTAGGCGCTCAGAAAGAAGTTTTTTTTAAAGCAAATTTTGTTTAGAAAAAAAGATGTCAAGTGTATTCATCTAAAAGGTGATTATTTCGAAAAATAAAATAACATTTATTAAAAGTACATTGTAACATACTAATTCTCGCATTTACTTGAACGCCATAGCAGTAAGTAAAATAAAGGACAGTACAAGTGTAATTCTAGAAAAAAAAGATTAAACATAAGTCATCATAAGAGATAGAAACGAACACGCATGACTATAACATATATTTCTTTAATTTTCTAGTTGGATGAATCGACCAATAAAAAATAGCAACACCTCCGTGTGTACTGTTTTAAATACATCCGAGCCTGTGGCGTATATACCAAATCCGTGGCGTTGTTTGGTGTTAAGTGGCTGAACCACGAAAAAAAATGCAAGCCTCCGAAACTGTCACCCTGAAGTGCAAAATGCGAAAAAAAAGTGTTTGCTTAAATTGGCGTCTGCTTGGCAAGGTTGCGAGCGACGTGGCGGCCGGCGGCGGAAAACCAACCACAAGCAAGAAAATATAGAATTTTAGGTCCGTGTGAACAATCTGGACGCGAACAAACACAAGACAGGAACAGACGAGGCACATTTCCGTGGACACAAGGTTCATAATGTCAACGAATAAAAAAATGGCTCGCTGTAGATCTTCTAATTTTTATGCCTCGTTGACCGACTACATGTGGACAAAGATGTGTTTTTATTCTCAATTATATTTGGTCCTTAACTATGACGTGATTAAATAAAACAGGTATGTCCAAGTATATAATAATAATTTAATCATAATTCGCCAGACATCATTCAAATTTACCTATATTATGTCATTTATTTGAGAATAATTACTCATGGTATTATATTACACTTTCTATTATAACCGTAAAAATATAACCAGACTTTTGCCGAATTATAAAATAAAATAAAATGAAAATATCTTTAATGTACAATAAAACATGTTACGTACAATAGCGGGTTTATTGTTAGTTAAGCAATATTTTCCAGTCGACAGACATATTGATGTGACAACAAACACGTGTGACAAAAACCCTACGTGACATAAACTCTAAAATTAAAATTTAATATAAGAAATATTATGCATTTTATACATATCTGAACCAAAAATTTAAAAAAATACATACAGTAATATAAGGTCGTTACCTATGAAGTTGCCATTATTTAACGATTTTTTTGGAAATTATACATTTAATCAATCGACATATGTACGAATGCTATCGATGCACTTGTCATTTTATTGGAAGTTCATTAATTCCTCCGCTGAAAAAAATCTGGGAGCGTGAATCGATTAATTCTTTCAAGGCTTATGACTGCTTCTTAGGAATTATTTTTTTTTCCTAACAAGAAGTTCCAAAAAAAGTCGAAATCAGTTGGAGTAACGTCTGAAAAGTACGGTGGGTGACAGAGATTTTCCAATCGCAACTCCTCTCTAATTTGACGACCGTCTGTTGTCCAGTGTGTGAGCATTGTTATGTAGGAGCAGTGGGCTAGAGCAATTGACCAGTCTCGGTTTTTGAATGGCGAGGTTTCCCATCAATGTTTGCAATTGTTGATAATGCACATCTACAGTACTTAATTGTCTGGCTTGATCTCAAGAAACTGTAGTAGATAATACCAGCACAGGTTTATCAACCACTCACCAGTATCTTCTTTTGAGCTAACTCGCTTGGGCCGGTTCTCCAGGATTTAGCCACTGTGATGAACGTTTCCGATTATCATATAGGATCCAATTTTCATCACTCACATCATTATGCCGGTTGAGTAACGAAACGCAGCACTCGACACTGATGGGCTTCACTCAATTCATGCGGTATCCACTTTTCGAGTTTTTTCACTTTCTCATTTTGACGCCAATGAATTAAGATTGTTTTGTCACTTACACCGAAGGCTGCTACTAACTCTGACGTTGTTTGTGATGGTTCCGCTTCCACAATCATTTTCAATTCTTCATTTCGACGTGCGTTTCCGGCCGTCCACGGACTTATTCTTTAAATCAATATTTCCAGAACGGAAACATTTGAACCAAAACCGCACCATTAGTGGTGGCTAGCCTGAACACGAAATTCATTCTTCGAGCTGTATCTGCAATACTGGTGCCAAGGCGGAACTCATATTCGAAACAACCGCGGTAATTTAACTTCTCCATCGTCGTGAACTGAACGATGTCAGAGCAAAATCAAATGACGCGAAAACAAATGAATAACTAATTTCGAAACAGAACTTCACTAGCTTAAATTTGACATGAATTTAAATTTGGAATTATAAAACGAATGCTAAATATTCGAGTTCAAAATTGCCAGTATTAAGAATCGGCAATTTCATAGGTAAGGACCTAATATATACATATATAAATGAATAAAATAAAATTTGAAATAAAAATAATAAAAAATATATAAATAGTATTATTAAAAATAAATAAAAAACATAATAAAAATGGGTAGTAAATACAATCTAAAATTCGCGAAAAATATAAGTAAAAATAAAAGGTTTAAATTAAAAATAGAACATACTCGAATATAAACCCAGAACTCAACATTAAATTGAAATAAAAGAGAAATCCAAGTTCACGATTGCCATTATAAAATATCGGCATTTACCTACATGAGTAAATGTCGGATAAGGGCGGGCAAAATGGAAGGGGTGGGAAAAACGGAAAGTTATAATAACTTCAAATCCTGCACCACTTTCTTCCTTGCACCGCTTCGCACATCGATTGTATAGACAAATAGCCATCGACTGACGAAATGCACTTTGGCTGCGAACACACAGTGCTGCAAACGAGTGTAACTTTTGAGCGTAGATATTTTGAAATATGGTTTTTCAGCACAAGATTCGTCTATTATGGTTTTTATTAATTTATTTTATTTCAAGGTAATTTTATAGATTTTTTAGTATAATTATGAAATTATGCCACATTTTGAATAATACGTGGGCCATACTGAAAGTTTCTGAAACTGACAACTTGCGTTAAAGATATTAAAAACCTAAAGCCCATTTTTGAAAATGGAACTCTTTGGCTGTAGAATACATTTTACATTTTACGTCTGTCATTTGTTTTTTTCTTTGTGTTGCTATCATGAAAACTGCGTGTTTACCTAACGGTGGAGTCAAGAAATTTTTCGATGTATGTTATTTACGAGTTTCGCTGTGATTTAAGCCAACAAGTAAGTTGCCAAACACTTCAATGCATTATATAATGGCCTTAAACGTGGAACTGATGACGCATACCCTATAGATTCCGGATCTTGCACCCAACGATTTCTTTTTGTTTCCAAAAATTTAAGATAATCTTTGATGTATACGGTTCACGACCACAGAAGCAGTGATAGTGTTCCGAGATGCCATTGAGAATATATCTAAAGAAGCCTGGGCCAACTGCTATTCGCAATGGTCATAAAGAATACTTTGAAAAATAGCAAATACATACAATATAAACATTATAAGTGCTTTACTTAATTGGAATCCAGAAACTTTCAGTATGGCCTAAGTATATATGTTTTATATACGTATACTGGTTAGTTAAATCAGAAATTTGATGCGAGGGCAATATGGAAAGAATAAAATGTATGAATAATAAAATTAAAAACAAAAGTTAAGCATTAGACCTCGGAGAGCTTTACGAACGTTTGGTTTGTATTCTTTGCAAATTGTAATTATCCATTAACATTATATCATGTAAGATGTATTTTAATCAATTATTCATTCCATTTTGCCCATACCTAACGGCAAAATCGAAAGAAATCCACTTTTTACTAATTATTTTACTTCATTTTGGTCAAGTTATTACTTAATTTTATTGTTTTTGGTTTAAATATGTAATACTAAAGTGATCATTTATATTTTGAAATAAAAAGAGTTTCCATTATCACTCACTTTATATATTTTCAGTTTTTCAAAGTTAAGCCTTCTATTTACTCCCCTTTGCCCTAATACAATAATCGATTGTATGTATATTATGTCATAATTATAATTCCTGTACCGATAGGAGATTACTACCGATAAAAATGGTGTCTTCCTGTGGGTTAAATAATACGACAATCTTTCATTTAAGGCGACTATCCCTACTCCCAAATCCCACGGTAAAATTTATGTCATGCCCTTAGTGTCAACACGGCAACGAACGCTTGTTTGCCGTGGTCGCATATTCATTTTGCCGTTTTTGTTCTAGTGCGTGTATTGGTAAGCGGCGGCCACGGGCGATTACCGCCTAATACCTATATCGAGTGTCGACACCACTTCCATGCACTCCACAAACATTTGTTTGATTTTCCTCTTCTCATCCTGTGTGGAGAGAGCGAGAGGCACGTAATAGGGTTTGGATACGTGCGATAATAGCTGAATTATTGTACGATAATTACACGACGTGCTTTTTTAAATACACGATCGCGATACAGAGATGTAAAGCTTATTTTATCTTCAATCTAAATGCTTGATTAAGATTTGAAGCGGTATATAGGTAGTTACATCTAGCTTATATGTATACGAAGGGCTGAACTGTTTGTAAATCTACATACATTCTAGCTCACAGAAAAATACCTGTTGGCTCGGATTGAGTGTTTTCAGTGGCTTAAAGTAAAGTAGAGAAATGCAATAATATTATTACGAAATTCGTGATAAAAGAAATAATTCACTAATTAATAAATTTATTATCACAGTATGATCCTTTATGAGATTTTGTTGTGACCATATTTAATGATTTTTATCAAAAATTTACTTCGACGCCATTAGGTTTCCAAAATGTTGACATTTCTTCGAATTAAAATAGATTTGGAGTGAGTTATTCGTAACTGTTGACTAAAATGAACTTAACTCGAACTTTCGCCTATACTTTATTCTATTTTGCTGCTAATTTGCGAATGAAATATCCAAATAATATTATAATATTACTGTGTTGCATATCTATTCTAAAGTCGTGTTATTTCTTTAATATTACGTGGAGTATTTTGTTTAATAATATTATATTAAATACTTTATTTTTAAATTATAATAATATTACCTATATTTATATTAATGTAATATTATCTAATAATAAGTTTATATTATGTTTCCTAGTTTTGGGTCTATAAAAGAGTACAAAACCAAAATTTAAAAGCTTGACCTTATTTTACAAAAATACCAAATAATACATATATCTACTCTACATTCCGCGGGCGAGATTTAGAAGTTTCATTGTATAAGTGTAGAGTTGGCAAGTGCGCTAAAATTAACAAATTCGCAAAAGCTACTTTCTTAATGGACGCACTAATCTTAGTTATCTTTAAAGCAAGTTAATTTTAATTCGAAATAAACGAAATTGGACCTATTATATATTATGAAGTATGTCAGGTAAAACTGAAATTCTTAGAACTAGCTACTAAATATTACGGTAGAAAAAAAACAATTTTGGGAATGAAACTCTTTACTTGTCAAACGTCATTAAAATTTCAAGGCTGTCATTTGTATTTTATTTCTGGCAGCAATTTAAAAATTGTGTGTTCGCTGAAATATGTTTTTTAATATGAAATCGAAGACTATCGCGGTTGTTTGGTATTATAAATAAAATAAAACGAATTTACCTCGAAAGTTTATAGCACCCGACGTTTCGGCGATGTTGCAATCGCCGTTGTGCAGGTAGACTGATGTCTATCCTGGACAATGGCAGTTGCAACGTCGCCGAAACGTTGATGACTACAAACTTCACGCGGTAAATTCGTCTTATTTTATATATAATGTTTGTAATGATTTTCGTTGCGATGTAATCTAGAAAGTTATGGAAGACGTAAATTAGTAATGAATTATGAAGCCCCATCCAGTGTCACTGTTTATAATTGGTGTAGTGAATTTAAACGTGACCGTAACCACATCAGTGAATATACGAGTACGTATGAGAGAACGGCGTCATGGGACGGCGATGACGGAGGAAAACACAACACTGGAAGGCTCATTATTGAAAAAGATAATAGAACGTATACTTATCAACAAATACGAACAACATTAGGCATTGGTTTGATCCAAGTTAAACCATTTTATATGATCATCTACACGCTAGGAAGCTTTGTGCTAGATGGATAACTCACAATTTAAGAGACGCTAAAAAACGTGACGGGAAGAGTGTCGCCAAATGATTGAAAAAATCGACAATGGTTAATCAAAGGCTATATTTGATATAGTTATAGGTGATGATAACTGGATCTATTGATATAAGCGTGAAACTAAGGGGCAATCTTTGCTGCGGGTGTTTTCTTTCGAAGAGTTACTAACGAAAAAGAAGCAAGGGCAGAATGCTAAAGAGAATGATTTCCTTCTTCTTTGGCAGATTGGGCCATGTGCTACGCTATTACTTTACAAAATAAAAAAACAGTAACAGCGACCTACTATCTGAATAGCTGGTGGTCTTCCGTTTTGGAAAAAGTCAAAGAACGACACCCACGAAGCAGAATGATCTTCCATTGTAACAACGCTCCAGATCACTGTAAATTTTGAATTAATTCCACCCTGTGATTTTTATTTATTACTTAAAATTAAGGATACAATCTGAGAATTTCCCTTCGTCGATTCAGGAGGAGCAGTAACGATCTTCCCAATGATCATAGAAGAAGTGCCTCAAGAAGGGTGGGCGAAAGGCTTTACAACATGGTTGCATAGTATGCAGAAGTGTATCACTTGCCACCATCGAAGGCTTGCGCTCCCTGCCTAACCTACTCTCAATACTTTCTTGGTTATCTCCAAGGATTAGCGTCTTAAATGCCAAAAAAATTCTTAAACGCCTAAAATTCTAAACAACGTATTTTGATTGAAAATGGGGGTTTCTCTCATGCTATGTTTAATGCAGGTAACCTAAACGACGGCAAGAAATAGTTTTCTAGTTATAAGTCAATCTCAAAATATTTGAGAGTGTAAAACAGCCATAGCCGCTTGAAAGATCATCGAAATACGACATGTGCTTAAAAATACTATCGTAATACTATCATACAAGCCGAAGCTATTATTATAACCGCCTATAATACTCGCATTATAGACATTCAACATATTAATGCAAAACTATCATAAACTCAAATGGCGCCAAATTTGCTTTAAATCGCTTTTAAAAATGCAATAATATTTGTTTTATTTATTGTTTGAGTTACCTACTGAGTTAATTGAATTATTTGTTTTTATTACGATTGTATTGAATACATAGATAACAAAGTAATTGGGTAGATTTTCCATTGATTTTATTTCTTTATTATTTTTAATTTAGTCTAATTTACGTTAATATTATTCATTGATTCATTTTTTAATAATATTCTAACCATTTTTATTAGAACGTTATGACTAAAGTATCGTTTTCTATTAATCTTTGAAGCTTTATTTCTTTTTCACATGAAATAAATACTTGTTACTATACATTTAGGACACTTTTTCTGTAACGCTTCTAAGTGTTTATATTCAACATACAACAAAAGTACCTAATCTAAATGCCTCATTTAGTGTTTTTTGGATTAAATATATATGTATATATATATATATATATATGTGTGTGTATGAATTAATGGAAATTAATTCATTAATCAGTCATATTTGAATAAAACTCTCATTTTCTTTTGATATAGCAAATTTATGAACGAAATTCCAAACGTGTTAGGTTTTCTCTAAATATTCATTTTAATACATAGAATAGTTTAACACAAGATAGACGAATTCGAAAAGCAATAAAATAATTAACATTTTTATATCTAATTTCATTTTTGAGATTTTAAAAACTTTCAGTGTCACCCATTCAAACTTTCAGTCTGACTCGCACATGCGGTTATTAATTTCCGAAAATGCACCCCTCTTAATATTTGTACAGTCTGCGAGCGAGCGAGTCTGCACCCTTGACAGCTTTCATAAATATTAATTTTCAAAGAAAATATTTGTTATTTTGACACATTTACACTAGGTTTTATCCGTGGGCAAATAGCGACGGACCCGCGGCTGCGAGAAGTCTCGCTGTTTAGTGTGGAAAGTGTTTATCTCTGCGAAGGAGGCATAAAACTTTGATTAAGCGTCGTTTAGAGAATCATACTTTTTACTTTCCCTAACAAATACATCGCATTACACAAAGTATGTAAATAGAGAAATCTTGTTCTCGGGTAAAATTTAGAATTCGAGTTTGCAACGGATGTCCACGTTTTGAACTCCTGGGTATTCAAAAAAGTGTTTATGGAAAATATCTATCTAACTGTGTGTGTGGGTTCGTTTTAAAATGATGGCCTTTAATATTTTTTTTAATAATAAATCCGTTAGTACTGGTCAGGTTTTTATTTAAAATATTTTAACCTGGAAATTGAATACTTCATAACTCCGTTATTAATAATGCTAGAATGGAAAACAAAAGTGGTTGAGAGTCCCGAGAAAAATGTCTCTAACTTTCTCATAAGTTATTTTTTATTATGTCTAGTAGTTTATTAGTTTAGTAATTAAAATTTTAAAATAATGAGTACTCGTGAAGAATCGATATTGTCATTGACAAGACATTGAAAATCGCGATGATTATAGCCGATAACCAGAATAGCGGCACATGTTTATAGCTTCATTTCAACGAAATTTGGGAAAGTTATCAACCAGATTTTTGAGATTAATTCATACAATATTGCAATGTGAAATAGAAGACTGTCGCGGTTATTTGACATTATAAATAAGATTAACGAATTTACCGTATGAAGTTTTTCAGCACCCGACGTTTCGACGGTTGCAACATCGCCGAAACGTGGGATGCTGAAAAATTTCACGAGGTAAATTCGTTAATCTTATTTATGATATATTATTGCGTGTGTAAAATCCATCTTTAGTATCCAAATTCTACACTTTCTGAGTAGCTAAAACACGTGACTGAACACGATGATTATTTTTAAAACGTAGCTAGTCGAAAACGCTATTAATTCCAACACGGATGCCTATAAATTTAAAGAACCGGTACTGAGGAAGCTCAACGCGCGGGCACTTTAGATATTTAGATCGAGATACGACTGTGATTGTTATCACGGAATTAATAAAAATCTTTGCAATTTCTTATTATGAGTGCTTTTTAATTGCATCGATTTTTCGAATAGTTTGCAGTCAAATGACTCTGGATGTTAACTCGAAATATTTCACGTGGGAAAACCCGTATCCTGTAATTATATTACAATATCCTCAAGTTCGAAATCGCTAGAAAGTCAAATCGCTTGAACATATTATTATCTATCAAGTATTACTATATTTTATAGCAAATTAGTTCCAGCGAAATCTTAATTAATAGGTATAATAATAATAATTGAAACAGCGTGAACCGATTCTAACAAATTAGCATCCATCAAGAGCGGCAGGTGGTTTCGAAAATGAATTCAAATAGTACAGATTAGATATTAGGATGTCATAAAGTGGTGGAGGGGGCTGCGGAGATTCCCACGACCCGCACACGGTTAGCCACCGTGCTATCTTTATCAGCTTGCATCTCGCTCCGGTGGCGAGTGTTTATAATATGACCCACTCGAGAGATTGGCTGACAAAAAGTAAGCGGCTGCGAGCCGCGACGTGCTTGCGACCTCGCCTCACTTATCTGTCTCATGTGTGAGGTCAAGTGGCCTTAACGAGTAAACGAAGTCGAGGGGATTCACGCATCTGCCAGCCACTCTTTGCCCTGGAGGCTGAGATGGTGCCAAATAGTTATCTCTGAAAAAATACTAAAAAAAAAAGGTTTTTCCTCAAAACAACGGCTTTCATGACTGATTAATAAAAAATCTCTAGCGCCTGTGTGCATGGGCATAGTAGAAATAGAACTTTCTTTTTTTACTATGGCATGGGGCACACCGAAATTATAGGGAATAAGAAAAAACAACAAACAGAAGCTTACTAAAACAAACCTTTTGCTTTTTCAAACTACCTTTCCATTAAAAGCAATGTATTTTTGAATTCGCAATAACTACCTCTTAATACAGTAATTTCAATACGAAATTCGGGTCGTTAAATTGATCGTTTTGATGGTGGATCGTTTGGATAATTCATTTATGGTCTTGAAACTGCTGACCACAAAACTTGTGCTTGATTCCAGGAACGTATAATATTCATTGAGGCTTAGGTAAGAGCTGTGCGCAGGATGGTCTATTAACTTATTGTTTTCTTATTCAAAAATATCCTAGCGGTGTGAGAACTCGCATTATCGTAGCGGAGCTTATATGAATGTTGGGTTACCCCAACGGAGTTCATCTATTATGTGGCATAGCTGACAGAGATCAGAATACAATATTTTAAAAAGATCTCAGAAGGAATAAACTAACTTTAGTTATATACCCACTCGGGAACCGCTGGACTGAATTTAAACAGGCCTAACCAAAGTGTTTATTTAAGAAGATAGTTTAGAATGCTTGAAATAAAAACAAAGGTCATTTGTTTATTCCATCTTGTATATAAGCTTTTATACAAGATTTAGATATTTTGCTTTTGATACTTTTTTGACGTTATGGATTTGACAGATATTAAGCTAGATTTCTAGTTATT
>JAOPUG010000036.1:23077248-23088869 GCA_027564375.1 Micropterix facetella | reverse complement strand
TCGCTGGATTTATTAGAAATTACTATATTTGTGTCGTCAGCAAACATAGTTATATTTGACTTTTCCATGATACTGGCTAGATCGTTTATGTAAATCAAAAATAAGATAGGTCCAAGAACAGAACCTTGGGGTACGCCGCAGTTAACATTAAGGGGTAAAGAATTAACTGTTTTTAAATGTCCTCTAACTTCTACTACTTGACTTCTATCCTTTAGGTAGGAACTGAATAACTGGTTTGAAATTCCTCTTATACCATAGAACTCTAACTTTTTCAATAGAATATTGTGTTCGACGCAATCGAACGCCTTGGACAGGTCGCAGAATATAGCCAATGTTTTATTACAAATTGAAAAATTTCAGCTAATCAGATTGACAACATCTTGATATATTTTTTCTCTGCTAGCTCAAGTATAACATAATATTTCTGACGTCGGCAATATTTTATTATTATTTTATTAATATTACTCATATATACGAGACTTTTATTGAGATCATTTATTATTTCATCATTGTATATTTCTATATGTATTTTTGATCTTTTAAATTTAAAAAAAAAACTGTCTATTTCATTATTTTTTCCTTGATTAATGTTATTTTAGTCTATTTTATTCTGTTTTATTTATGCCATTTTTCTATTATTTCGGCCGGCCCAAAGGGGGACCGAAGTGTAATAATCATGTGAAAAATATAATGAAATTAAATCGTCCAAAATCACTTTTCACGAATCTCACATGTGCTAGAGTCCATATAAATAAAAAAAATGAGTGTCTAAAAAAAATGGCGTGTGAATGTGTAGATGTTACTATGCACGATAACTCTAGTAAACTACGTCCGTTTTTAACATTTCTTTCGTTAATCGATAGTTACTTAAAATCGAATAGGTGGAAATAGCAAAAATAAAAGATGTTAGCCATGATGAGACGCGTAAAATGAGGTATCTATATGTCGCCTGGAGTCAATCCACCTGTTTAGACAAAAATAACGAGAAGTCAGAGTTTTACGGATTTTGTCCTTTTTAGAGCTTAAAACAGAATAAACGGCGGGAATAACAAAAAAAAGTTGATGATCATCACGCCACGCGTAAAATGACGTAGGTATTGTCGCCCGTGAGCAATCCATCAGTTTTGACAAAAAATACCAAAAAGTCAGAATTCTACGGTTTTTACACTTTTACTGTTTAAAACGGAATTAGCGGTGAAAATAGCGATAAGAAAAATATTGGCTATGACGAGACGCGTAAAATGAAGTACTTGTCGCTTGGGGTAAATCCACATGTTTAGACAAAAATGGCGATCCACAATCCACATGTTTAGAACAATTAAAATGTAATATTTTTATAGAATTGGATAGTTTTAAATTAATTTCTTGTATTCGTATATTTACTTATTTGATTGATTTTTAGAATTTGTAATTATATTGTCGTAGTCTTAATATACATTTAATTGGTTTCATATAATTTTTTAATTATTGTTTTTTTTATCATTAAGCAGTATCCAAATAAACTTTAATATGCGGACGGCTTGTGCAATTCAGTTAGGCTAGGTTTTGTTATTTCATATCTGTAATAATGATTTTGGTAACAATAAAGGATTTAATTTGATTTGAATCATATGGGCGGAAGTGTGACAAACCCTTTGGTTTTCCCCTTGCCAAGTTTTTAAATTATTCTTGTGTAGGTACTTATTCACTTAGATAGGAAAATGCTTGATAGTTAAACAGAGTTGAGTAACTTTTTAAATAAGATTTAAAAGACAGGTCTGCATTATGTTGATAAGTGTCGTAATAAATATAATTTAAACAAGGTAATGTAAATTTGTTAAAACATATGAAACTCAATTTAATTTGCTGACTAATCTGAAGGTTTTGCGTTCGACCGATAGATAGCATTATAACAATTCCTAATATTCACTTTGAAATGTCTTAAAGAAAATGTCTACCTATATTTCTTATCGTGACTATTTTTGTTTCTATATTCTACAATCTTTATTGATTTATTTAACAAAATATTTAATTTGATTTTGATATTTACCCGTTTTGATAGTTCCCATATTATCATTCTACTCGTATTCTTGATTTAGTGCGTAAAAAACTCTACTCTGAATGTTGAAAACAATGCGCAGGCGAAAGTATGCAACCCAGTCTGGCGTATCACAGCAAAATCACTATTACATCACAAATAAAGAATGTATCTTTTATAGCTAAACTAATATATGCTGTACCTAAGTAGTAGGTAACCTACCTTCTATTGATCGGTAATATAATTACGGATTAGAAGCCTTCAAAGCGCATTATACTCGAATCCATTCAATGAAATGTATAGTTTGCTCTGTGGTCCGACTAGAAACGCTACGACGAACGCCGATATCCTCTATATTACCCTTCATCAGTCATTCTTCAACAAATAAAATCCTTAAAACTATCATTCTTTGAAAATATCGATTGATGAAGCCATTAATTATTGTATCCTTTCATAAGAATTTATTCAGATAAGTTTTCATTAGAGATCGTCTTTGAAATTAAAATCAACATAAATCTATCTGAACAACAACTCGATTTACTAACCAAATAAACAAAACAAATAAAAAAATAACATAATACGCATTTATATCACCAAACTCTTTTGACCCCTAATACAATTCAAGGATGCCAAATATTTAAAAAGTGCCGTTTTGCGAAAATTTCAGCGGATTAATACGCTTTGATCTAGCACTGCTGCAGATTAAGGCAGCTCAAAGCACTCTAAACGACACTGGGATTCCAGTAAATGAAACAGGGCCATACAAGATTTCATTTATTCAATTAGAGCCTGAATTCGGGACGGAGACGAAAGCGTAAACGTCTAAACGAAAATTACATTAATTAATGTTATGCCCGTACATTTTAATGAAATATATTATTATGGATGTGCTAAGAATTGTAATTATATATATGTTCATTTTAAAGAAGCTACTAAAATCATTTAAGAGAAGTCGGTTTATAAGTTCTGTCATAAAGCAATTTTTTTTTAATTTAGACTAAATATCAGACTATATAGTTGCGCTCATCACTGACTCACCGATTGATCCCGTAACGCGTAACGCAGTAGATGCTGTGCAGTGGCGTGCGTGTCGAAGGGAGGGGGGGAGTAGAAAAAGAGAGGGGGGCAGGGGATGAACGGGAGGGAGGGCTCGCAGTGGACGCTACGGCGCTGGGTTGGAGGGGGGCTGTAACGTTCCAAATTCGATTTATTTGACAGGCGTCTCAGGCGCGCAAAAACCAACTAGTTGAAAAAAATAGATTGCATTCAGTTTTAAAACGTTTGACTGATATATCAATGACAACTCTCTGCAGTCCCTCCATTTTGGAAGGTGGCATGGACACAGAAAGAAGATCGTGCTACTAATATTGCGGTACACCGCTGCGCTCATGCGTCGAAGATCTTGAAAATCACGGTCACGTTTGTGTACAAAAGAAAAACCCACAACGAAAGTCCAGGATACTGGACAAGAAAAGATCCGGTCAGCCGCGCTTAGTAAGGACTCCAGCTGTCAAGGCGAGGCAAAGGATATCAAGGCGCTCATAGGAATAAATCCCGCCCGGAAACAGAAACGGATTTCACTTCTTATGGGCTGTAATAAAGGTATTAAATGAAAATCTCAGGCTATGCGCTTGCAGAAAGAAAGAAGACCATTTTCTCAACGAACGACTAATGACTTTATGACTTTACGACTTAAAACATGAATATCGCTGAAGACGTAAAAACGAACACCCAGAAATTGTTTTTTCCAACCGCTTCAAATAAGATGAAAGTGCTTTTCAAAACTCTAGCGCTGGGTTCGGATTGATTTGTATATGGCAGCTGTAGTCAGCTCATCCATGTGACGAATAAAATTAAATGGTGAAAGAATTTTTCAAGTCAGATCATTTGTTTAAAAGTTACGGCCCCTTAAGTCATTCGGATTTAAATGTAATTCATGATAGCATCAAAAATTCATTCGACAATCTGTTTTTCGTATTAATTTGGATAACCTGGAAAAAAAATTGGGAACATACAGATCAAAGTGTGGTTTCTCATTCATCTGTTTGTATGGCAGCCCCCCGATCCATTCCAGGGACGAAACCCTAAAGCTTATAGGCCCTTTCCTTTCATCGACGAATAAAACAGATTGAAGAAAGAATTTTTGAAATTGGACGACGAATTCTTGAGTTTTGGCATTTTAAGCCTATCATTGTAACTCAAAATTTCAAAAAATTCATCGGTAATCGGTTTTATTTGGGGAATTAATAATAAGTTGGCGACGGTACGGCTAAAATTCGTGTTTTTCCAGTCGTCCATTTTACTTCTTCCTGAGTTGGTTTATGGACGGCCCCCAAAATCTAATCTGCTCTTCCCATTGATAAATAAAATAGATCAGCGAAAGAACCTTCGAAATCGTACAATAAGTTGTTGAGATATCGATGAACCAGACAGGCAGACAGAAAGACAGACAGATATTTATATTTCGCTTTTCTAGTTGTACAATTTCGATGTTCTCAAACGTGAAGGAAATTTGATTTAGATATATATATTTTTTGGTAAATGCAAGTTGCTTTACTCCAGTCTTATGTGCGGGACGAGCAGGCGTTAACATAATATACAGCAATTCGCAATTTCGCAACATCACCACTCTTGACCCCGATTAAAGTTCAAGTCTGCTAAATAATTCAGGAGTGTATTTTGCAAATAGTTCAGCGAATAGTTCGTACGCTTTGATCAAGCACTGCTTCAAATGAAGGCAGTTAAAAGCACTCTAAACGAGACGGATATCCAGGAAATGAAACAGGGCCATACAAGATTCATTCAAGGAGACGAAAGCGTATATGTCTAAACGGTAATTAATTATTTGATGTTGGGTACGATATAAATTGTAATTATGTTTGTTCCTTTTGATGGAGCCACTAAAATTATGTCAAAGTAGTTGGTATATACACATGTTCTGTAACTTGGAACACAATTTTGAATTTGGAACACAAATTGACAAAAAGAAATTGCATTCTATTTTCAAATATTTGACGCATTGCAAATGCCAAAACTCGGCAATTTCCTCCATTTTTGGCCCATCTATTTATTGCGTAGGACGGTCCATATAGTCTGTGCATTTGTTTGTCCGATCTTAATCGTATTTGGTATGCAGCCTCCCTGTGTGACTCTAAGCACTAATAGATGGCTGCAAATTCGATCCGTGTACCGGAGATGCTGCTGCAGGTGCATCCTGGTTTACTCGGCCTGGAGGAGAATTTTACAAATAGGTAGAGCAAGCTTAACGTATATGGGTATGTTTGGTCTCGTGGTGACGAGAGAAACGTGTTGGAATAGGTCTTAAGCCATTTTGGATAAGTCAGGGATAACCAATCACGGGACGGACCAATGTTGCCGATGTATATCGCTACTTTTCCTGTTATTAAAGATAGAGTGAACACAGAAAGAAAATTGTGTAGCTGTTACGTATGGCGGTCATGCGCCGATGATGATTGTCAAAGTGCTGCAACATTAAAAAATCACGCTACGGTTTGTATATCGTATTATCAAAAGATACATCGAAAACTTTAGTTTGCTTGACAAGAAAATATCCAGTCGGCCGCGCTCAGGTAGGATTCTATCTGTCATTAAAGCAATCAAAACTCGCATAGAAAGAAATCCTGCCTAAAAAAAGAAATTCATATCACTGTAAATGGGATGGTTCATAATTATTCCGTGCAACTTGGGTTTGATTGCCTTTTGTCTGCTTTTAGGCCGGCAGAACTCACGGTTCAGCTTCCAACTGATAGCATCCTCGAAGAGGGACTAAATCTAAAAGGGCCGCCGTGAACACTGCCTGCGGCTGTAACCTGTAGTCGTTGCCAGTTGGGATCGGAAGTGAGGATCCGGGGAAACACCTCGGGCGGAACTGGGCGTTTGGTGCACTGGCCGGTTTTTTAGCCACGCTACGCAATCATCAAAAAACCAGGGGGGTCTGGAAACTTAAGTTTCCCATGACAGCGGGGATATATATTGACCTAATGTAAACCATCATTTCAAACGATCCATTGGCACCCGACCCCAAGTGAACTTAACGAGCAAAAGACGCTTCGGATCTGCGATAAATTTGAGTTATGAATTACCGCTAACTTCAGGTAGAGGCCGCGCAAGCGACCTTGAATCTGAGACCAGACTGGAGGATGGAGAAATCTGTCAAAATCTGGTAGTAGGAGTGCGAGGAAACCCGCTGGGTAGCAATTCCCAATGTCTCGTGGTAAGGAGTTGGGCTCCTTAGTTGGATTTGTTGATTGTGCATATCTACAAAGTCTCGGCTTTCATCTCAGGGCGACAAGACGACAACAATCGTTATAACATTCTGGTTGGCGGGTTCACCCCTAGCATTGGCACCTTCATATAAACGAAAAACCGTATAAACGGTCATATAATAAATTTAGCATAAGTTTTGACAACTAAGAATTTCTATTTATGAAATTACCGATTTTAATTATTCCTAATTGTATTTCTTGATTTAATAAGCCGGTATTATATTCTAAATAAAATGATAGTCTGAATAATGTATTTTTTTCTTAGTGACTATTTTAATTATGCAAATATATTTTTTTCCTCTGACTACAATTCCAATTATTAAGTTATTTATTTGTAGGTATGAGTAAGTTGCGGCCATCCCCCTCCGCACCTGAAACGTCACGCCGCTCTAAAAATATATTCCAATGTTGAACTCCTCATATATATTCAGAACATAAGTAAGGCATGCGCCATATAATGCCTCATGTCTCTTGTCTTTTTCGAATTTTGTACAAATGCACTTCCGCGTTACGGAATCAGTCAGTGAGTCACGGATGAGCGTAACTATACATCAACGCTTGTTTTAGGATTTTCTGTAAAACCAGTTTAATCTATAGATTTCTATGTATGTGACTTTTCGTAATTGAATTTCTTTTATGATTTTGTGCATTTAAAAATTTCGATTTTTAAATGACACCATGAATTAGCATGAATTGTACGCCTCTTCTCGGCAAAATATGCGATATAAACAACCTGTGATTCCACCATGTATCTACCATACTATTTATACAATAATTAACAATAAAGTGTTCTTCTTTTTCTTCAACAACTTTATAGATTTTATATATCTTAAGTGTACTAGTAAAAATATATTTCTAAGCCGACAAAAGGATTAGATTTGTATATTATTTTCATTCAATTTAAACTGTAACATACAAAGTTTACTTGTTTTGTTCTGCGGCTCCTCAATTATTATCGACATCTATCTTATAGTAACCTGCATTATTATTAAATTATAAGTTGTGTTGATACAATATAGTTTAACATTTATTTGTTATTTATAAATATATGGTAGAACTTAGAGATTATGTATAATGCAGTTGTGTTCGACACAAATATTGCCTAGAAATGTCAATAAAAATATTTCGTTCGTTAATTTTTCTAAATTCCATTTTAGGAACATATTAAAATACACATTATTTGCGGTCCGGTCATGAGATCTATTTTAACCCACACCTAATTAATAATAGGTTTATACACTCTAAATATACCCGACTAAAAATATGGTATTACATACTCGTACTCTACGGTTTGGTACGTGAATGCGTTATAAATATTTATCGAATAAATCCGCTGCTTTGGGCGCGGATTTTGGGCGGAAGAGGCGCAGCCCTGAGCTGCTGAGGGCGGCGCGGCGGCGGCGGTTCTAGTTGGCTGGACAGGCAGCGCGGCGCGGCGCGCGCTGCCGATCGATAAGGCGGCAGAAGCCGGTCAGGAATCCCCAACTGGAACTTCGCGCGCCTTCCGCCCAGACATGCCAGCTGCCGCTACCGCCGCCCAGGCCATCGACCTCTTTGCAAATATAAACAAACCTGACCTCACCCCCATTACGCCGTACAAAGCCAATCTGAATCAAAGGCAAAAAGTTTTCTTTTAAAGTAAATACATTGCGTACATTATAATATGCTGAAAGTCAAAAGGCAATACAAGAATATGAAAAAAATATAACAAAAACGGTAAAGTGCATGTCTTCAAAACTGGAACATATTGGATATCAAACAACCCGGTACCGTGAAGAAGAAAATAAAACGCATAAGAGAAGTCAAACGGATACACTTGAAAATAAATACTTTTCCGGAAAAAACAAACGAGTAATATAAAAACCCGGATTAACTACAAAATGGATTTATTTTATATGAGTGACTCAGTCTTGCAGTTTACCAATATAAAGAAGAAGGGCCGTATGATAGACAGCGTTTCAGAGTTGAATGAACAAGAAGTTCAAAATAAAATAAGCAATCTAATAAAACCGATGTGGATACACTGTTACAAAAACGATTTTGAGAAAATTGGTAGCGTGACAGCGCTCTCAAATTTTACAAGCAACGATCAACACCAACCTAATCTGAATGAGGAAACTGAGACATGTGAATGCTGGAGGAAGAAGATGAAGATGGCAAAATTTAATATAAGCTAGGGACCCCAATCGGGTCGTGGTCACAACGACAGGTGTTTTAAGTTACACACCAAACTCTCTTACCTCCTGACTTTGTGTATTTATTTTTCTGAAAGCATAAGTCAATAAAAATAAGAATTACGTTTTATTAATTATTAAAGAAATCACTAATACATTGTACAGTTGTAACTTTTACAGTTTTGAATACATAATTTTTCTCGATTATCTCTGAAGTAAATCTGATGGAGAAAATAAGTTTTGATTGAAAAGTTGAAAGTTGGTCAGATATGAGCGAAATCCTCGGAATAATGACAGTTTTTCCTTTATCTATTCCTGACTTTATTTTTGCTCCAATTATATTGTTTGATAACTGTTTTACGGTCGTTATTGTTCCATTAGGTCTTGGTGAATTTAAATTTCTCCATGAAATAAGATCCTACATTTAATCCAAAAAAAATTTAAAGGCTTTCCTGGCACCTGCATCGAATTCAAAAACTCAGTGGGAAAATTGACACTCATTTGCATTAACCATTGAATCTATGGTACTTCCTTCGGTCGAGACCAGAGAAGTAATTGCTTCAAACATGCATTAATTTCATCTGCTGAAATTCATTTTGGAATAAATGGAAGCGTTTGCCGAAAATCTCCAGAAACTATAACTGATGCACCTCCCATAAATCTTGAATAACTTCGAAGATCTTGTGATATTTAATATAATGCTTCGAACGACTTTTTAGACGCCATTGTACATTCGTCCCAAATAATTACTATGGTACACAGTTTTAAAAGTTGACCTCGTCTAAATGCATGGCAGTTTCAAAGAAGTATGAGCAGTTCGTCCTCCTTCTATTAATGTTGTCACAATTCCAGACGATGACTCTTTTTTTGGCGCGTATTTTAGCCAATATTAATCTTATCAAAAATGTATTTCCGGTACCTCCTGCTGCATGAAATAGATTACCTCTATCCACATGATATATGATCAAATCCTAAGCTTTCTCTTGACTTTCTATTTACAATGGTTTGTTTCAGCGATATATTGTAATAATTTATCAGCATTAGAAATTTTCACTTTTAATATTTCGCAATACATTGCGATTCCATCTCTACAGCGCTTGCATTCCGAGTTCTACTAAAGTTTTATTGCTTATTGCTAAACATTTGTCTTCCAGCTAAGGGGGACCTTCATTGAACTCGATATTTAGTACATTTCACATACATATCCATCGACTATTTTTAAGTCTGTGAAAAATGTTGGTCCACGAATTTCGCGAAACAGCATTCGGAGATAAAAGCATTAAGCATTTATTGGATACACCGTGTACACTCGTCCCAATGTGTTACTTTTGAAGATTTCTAGTGACCTCCGACTGGGGTTCTTTGCTTTCTCCGTTGAATGATCCGTCTTGTTGCATTCCATATGTAATATGATGGTACATCGCCATACAGCAACGTTATTGCAAATGAATCACAAAGTTGAAAAAATCACAGGCGTTACACTGCCTACTCTATCTGCAGTTTCTCTTGTAGAATATACTCGTCGGCCATTTTCTAAATGCACTGCTAAACGAAGCCATATTTGTTAACATATTTGCACGCATATTTAATTGATTTCACTGAGTTGCTTGAAATATAGAGAAACGGATTATATGGCACCACCCATTGATAATTATTTGCCTATCTCTTTTATACCTCGCAATTCGTATTTTGAAAGTGAAATCGCTATTTTCCGGAGATCGTCTTCTGTACTTAAGATATCCATCTTCTCCAATTTGTTTGTCATTTTAATATGGCTTTGGATATCTCTTTGTACACTTGCCTTCACTTTGTTTCGTTTATGATTTTCGTTGTGGCGCCATCTGGAAAATTGCCTGTTTGCCTAACGATGGATTTGTCGGGAATATTTTCGATCCATGATTTTTTATGATTTTCGCTGTGGTTTAAGTCAACAATAAAGTTGTCAAAGACTTCATTTAGCGTTTGGGGATGAAACCACATATCGTAGCTTCGTGTACTTTTGATATTATGAATTCAAAAGTGGGCGTATTCCTTTAAAAAACGATTCACGAGAAGACCGGCCGGCGACAGCGGTAACAGAAACTAACATTGTTGCTGTACGACAACTAATTCAGTTGGATAAAAAATACTTGTCAGCAAATTTGTACAACATTGAACATTGGCATGAGCCAAGTGAAAAATATTTTGCTGACATGTATTTGCAAAATCACCTGCAAAATTATGATAAAAAATTGCTAAAGAAATACGACGGAGAGCAATTATTAGCAGTAAATAATATCTTAACAGGAGATGAAAGCTGGGCGTACTGCTACGAACCTGAAAGAAAATTCAATCGGCGGAGCGGGTCTTTACTTTGGAGGATTTTCCGACGAAAGTCAAGAAAGGTCGAAGCACTGGTAAAATGATGGTTGTTTCTTTTTTTTAGCAAGATGGGATATTAGACGACAATTTCACTTGAAACCAACAAACGGTCACTGCAGATCATGGTACGATAAAATTTGCTTGCCGTGTGTTTTAGAAAAAGTTCGTGAAAACCGCTCCCGCAGCAGAGGAGTCCTCCACCATCCAATGCATCCACCCACTCCGCTAAGATAACAACGGCGTTTTTGAAGACCTTTCGCGTGGAACTGATGACCCATAGAGTTGAGAGATGTGAATGCTACGGACGAAACCGCTACCCCGGGGTGTTATAACGAACTTTATCGTCTTGTCACCTCGAGACGAACGTAAGGACTTGTGGACATTTACATTCCACGTACCAAACTCTGCCACATGCCCGTAAGAGTACATCGCCTTACAGTGAGGCATTGGGAAAAGTCACCCATTCGGCAACTTCACTTCGTTGCTGCCAGATTTGGACGGAGATCTACATCTCCCGTCTGGTCACGGGGTAGAGGTCGCTTGCGCGGTCTCTACCTATTATTCGTGACTAATTTATCGCGAATTCGAGGCACTATTTGCCCGTCAAAATCACCCCTGGTCAGGCAACCAACGGATCGTTTCTTAGAGTAGAAGATATCAGGTCGACATCTACCCTTGCTGTCATAGAAAGCGTACATTTCCAGATGCCGGCGGGGGGGGGGGGGGGGGGGGGGGGGGGGGGGGGGGGGGGGGGGGGGGGGGGGGGGGGGGGGGGGGGGGGGG
>JAOPUG010000036.1:23030131-23040795 GCA_027564375.1 Micropterix facetella | reverse complement strand
ATATATATATATATATATAGTGCACCACGGCCACTAATATCTAATATATTCGTATGCAGAACTAGCTATGAATAACGCCCTAAAGAAACAATTTGATTTTCCCCCATTATGGCACTGTTAGCAGCAGTGAGCGTCCATGGAAATAATATTAGAGATGTGACAGACTCGATATATTAAGATGCATATAGACTATCAATGTTTTATTGATGTATTTATATACGTGGGGACACAACTGACCTACTATCAAGTCGAAGGAATTTTAATCAGCGTCGATAACTGATCGTTTTCTATCGGAAGAAATAAAGTATAAAATATATATTTTAAAAAATAAGTAAAATTTAATGTGCCTGATGTACTCGCATATGTGACGAACGCCTGTTTCTGGTTCAAATATGGAATTGCACTATTGAGAAATAGCACTGGTTCTTGCAAAATCATCATCCTACAGAAACAATGTGTAAGACTCATTACTATTATGTTTGTTTGTTTCTACTCTTTATTGTGAAATTTCACAATGGACGTGTTTATTATCATACGACAATCTCTTACAACCAACCCTACTATGAACTATTTATATGTATGTATTGGTGTAACATGCGTGTAAGTGTGTGTGTCTTGTTATTGCATTCAATCGACAGAACTGAAAATGCAATTCCGTTAATTTTATCCCAACGGAAAATGTGTTACTTATGTGCTTATTCTAAGTGTAGAGGTGTTTAATATCACAGACAAACCATATCTGGTTTTAATGATTATTTAGTTATTAATTTTGTACTTTTTGTGTGAAATAAATAAAAAAATAGCCATGTCAAAAAAAAAGCCACGGTTTTTGGGTAGAGTTACTTGAAAACCTATTAGTATTTTCTTTAATATTATGTAAATTCGAAGTTTATATATCGGCCGCGACTTATTGGTAGAAAACTATCGGTAGATTCTATCTATTGGCGATCTGTTGGTAGAAAATAGATCAATAAGTATTATTGATAACGAAGTTGGCACATTTATGGATGGCCGTTAAAATTAAATTTTCAAATTATTAAAAAAAAACAAAAAAACGTCAAATTTAGTTCCCGCTGCATTAGATGGCAGAGCGCGCGGTGCTTCAAATCGGCACAAAAAATAGCTGTCATTTTGTAAGGTACAACCAGTTTAGCGTAATAGTATATAAAAGTTCATTATCCACGGCTATTGGAAAATTTAAATAAGGAACAATCTTTCATGCTCTGTTAGGTAATAGGAATGATTAGCGGAATTGCTTTTCCATCTAAAACTCCGCACGAGACAGAAAATCAAATTTCCTTGTGAAAGACTAAAGCCGCGATACCTACAACCCTAACATCGCCAGCTACATAGACATGGTCGCTGGCTACTTGATTTAGGTGCATTGGTGTTTAATAAATGTAATACATGTGATCTGAGCCACTGTGCGAAGCCTTAAGATCCGTGGCGGGACCTATATATACGTGTGGGTTTGGATAAAGAAACAAATTACTACTATTACTAATTTAATTGCACAAAAATTATTTTTATTTTTTAAATAATTATTTTTATTGGCCCGTCCGTAGTAACGTAGGACGGGCCATATAGTCTGATGCATCCTGTCCGTTTGTTTGTTTGTCCTCCCAAAGACTTCCCGTGGCCCGATCTTAACCAAAGTTGATCTGCAGCTTCCCTGGGTGACTCTAAGCACCACCCGGTGGCAGCAAATTCTATCCGAGCCCCGCAGTTGCTGCTGTAGGTGCATCCTGATTTACTTGGTCTGGAGGAAGATCTCACCAATAGGTAGAGCAAGCATAGCGTATATGGATATTTTTGGAATTTTGGTGACGAGAGAAACTTGTTGGTATAGGGTTTTAGCCGTTTTTGATAAGTCAGGGGTTACCAATCACGGGACGGGCCAAAGTTGCCAATGTATATCGCTACTTTTCCTGTTATTATTTTACAGGGCACCGCGCGCACACGGTATTTGTCGGAGTACATCTTCCAGGTATGCGCCGCCACTCACACCGCAAGCATCGTCACGGACAGCGCGGTGAATCGAGCGCTGGAGGCGACAGACATGGACATAACTCCGATGATGACAGGCCACGTGAGTACCTTATTTACAGTCACGTGATACACGTTTACCTAATAAAAAATATATGAGCTATAGAGTTTGGTTAGGAATATAAAGAGCCAGTAACTGTGGAGTTTTGACTTGTTACAAGACTAAAAAAAATGTTACAAGACTTAGTATTTCAGCTGATCCAATAAAAAAATTATTTTGGATTATTTTATAGAAAATTAAATAAGCTTTAAATTTGTTTTAATGGATTTTTAAACAAAATAAATAAGAAATGAAACATTCTAAAAGATGGTTTGTTGGACACTGATATTAACGTCGACTTTGGCGAAGGCCGACAACTATAAGACAATATTTTCAGGCCTGTCTCAAAACTTTTTTACGATCAAGACTAGTGTGACTGGCCTAATAAGAAAAGGTGGGGTAGGCCAACTCGACTCCAGCCCTTGGTATCAGGCGTTCATGCGACGAAAGGAGGTTACTCTCCCCGTCGTTCCATTGTCAAAATATTCAAATTTCGAACTATGCAATTCGGCGCCGCGCCAGCGCCTTTCTCTCGCAATAGCTGTCTTTTTCACGCATGCGTCGCTGCCTCGAGATTCGTCTTCCCATGCACTCCTCTGTTTCATGTGTTCGGGAGATTTTTCCGAAACAAGGAAATAATGACGTCTTCTAGATACTGAATTAAATAAAAAACGTTGATAAAAATTAACATACCTTGCTTTCCAAACCGATGTCTGACGTCTTCTATATACAGAATTTAAAAAAAGTTCATAAAAAATAGCAAACATTCCATTCCAACCCGGATCTCGTAGACAAAACAGAAACCCCCAAGCTTCATTAAATAAACGCAACAGCTTTGTAGATTTCCAGCTGTGCAGATTAACCGAAATGACATATTACGTATGAGAATGAGAACACACTCACAATTCTCTCAACTGTCGCGGTTACCATTTGCAGCACCAGCGGCAGAAGCATGCATTTAATTCCCTGAAGATAAACATCCCGGGAATAAACGAAGAGAAAGAACAGCCGAGTAAAAAATACCGGTGGAGAGGTCGGCAGAGAGCTCTCCTCTTTTAAGGGTGTATTTACCATAATCTCTCGATTTATTTATTTTATCGTGCATCTCACAAAGAAAGATTGAAATGTACAAAAAAAAAATGTCCTCAGTCCTGAAAGTTATCTCCATCCACGTGAATATCAATTATCGTTTTGCCAACACATTTATGATTTCATATTCTGGCATACATAAGTGATTCATGTGCGGACTTGATTATGTTTGCCCGAACTGTATTTTATGATGCTTAGATTTATCATATTTACTTGGACCGTGGACGGCTAGGTACCTACCCAAGATTTTCATGACTGTAAATCACACAGCTCACCAACATGCGAAGTAGTCGTAAGTGTTAATGGCTTACGGAATTCTTTACGTTTTTACTTACACTTTTCGTTTATACTCAGATTTGAATTTGAGTTAACTGATCATAAATATGGTGCTGAAATGCAAAAGCAACTCAAGCAGAAAATATGACGCCTGAAAACTCCCACCGGAAAATTGAAATCACCCGCCTTCACGATACGACTTTCATATTTCAGAAAATGTTCTTTGGCTATTCGAATTTTAGGTCCTGTCATTGTCCACTGTCGCAGAAGAGTGAGCATTTCTGAGGACGGAGAAAACATAAGTAAGATCCAACTCAAGAAATGGCTGCTAAGTTTTAGTTTTTTACCATTCTCGCTGCAAAATTGATTATCATTCATAAACGACATTAATAAACGCCATCGTATCCATCAATTTTCTCTTCGCTATTTAGATAACTCAATGCATGTCTATCAGCCGCAGTTTCCAGACTCTAAAACTGCACTTTTCTAAAGGGGAATGGCAGATGTGGGCCCATATTATTTAATTAAATGTCATGTCGTATATATTAACAAAAAAACGTTTGCAAACTAAATCCTTAGAGAAATATTTTGTCGTGTATTAATTAATGACCATAAAAATAATAAATAGAATGGAATAGAAGAGTTTTATGATTGTTGATTAATAGTGAAATAACAAATTTTGTTTTCTGTTCCATATTCTTACCCATACGGTGTACAATATAACATAAAATTTAGTCGAAAATTCTAAAATATTTCCAATATAACAATGAAAATCATTTTACAAGATATCAATAGAAATTAGAATGAAAATATTATATGAAAAATATTTCACCTAACAAAAAAATGATTTATGCAATATCAAAATATAAAATAAAAAAGTCAAAATAAATTCAAATATTATATGAAAGTTACCAAAAATTGAAAACCATAGAAATGTCAAAATTGGAATAGGTCTTGTCCGAATAGAAATAAATGCCATACTTTATCATGCTTGGTGTGATCAACAATTAATTTTAGATTTTATGTGTTTTGTTAACGAACATGTGTTTTTCAAGTGTTATTAATACAAGCAATATTTAAAACCTTACCATGCGGCTCTACAAATTACGTATGTATATCAATTTCCTTTCATAAAATTCAGGAGATATCTAACCTCATTTATGCGAAGCCCAAGTAAGTCGGCACATTATATCAAGCCGTCAGTTAAGCTAAATTAAATATGTGCGTATTCATTTCTAGCTAAGAATCCTATGCGCCATAAATTTTGAATGGTGTACATTAAATTAATTTCCTACACGAGCGCTTTACAAACAGATCATATGGCGCTGTAAACATCGCTATCGAATAAGGGCTCTACATACAAGGTTGAATGATAAGTAACTGAAGTGACGTCATACTCGTCTGAAAAATATCATATATAATAGGTGAACTTTTGCCTATTTTAACTATACTACAAATGGCGATGCAAATGTATGTTCATATTTAGGCATATAATACGTTCATATTAATTATACATAATAATCGGCAACTTTGGCCCGCCCCGTGATTGGTATTCCCTGACATCCAAAATGGCTTAAACCTATTCCGATAAGTTTCTCTCGTCACCACGATTTCAAAAATACCCATATCCGCTATGCTGGCTCTACGTATTGGTCAGATTCTCCTTCAGGCCAAGTAAATCAAAATGCACCTGCTGCAGCACCTAAGGGACTCGGATTGAATTTGCTGTCATCTGGTGGTGCTTACGGTCACCCAGGGAGGCTGCGTAACAAATTTGGTTAAGATCGGACTACTAGAAGTTTTCGGACATACGGACAAACAAACAAACAAATGCACATCATACATCAAACTATATTGCCCAGCGATGTACCAAAAACATGGCTTTTTATTAAATTTCATTCCATTACCTTCAGCATTTAAGAAATAAGGTGGAGTTGCCGATGTTTTCTCAAGTTGAGCAAAGATGCCTGGGAGAGGAAAGTAAGACCGTGTGGTCAAGGAGAGATCGCGAAACAGAACCTAGCGTCGGCATTTTTAATCTCTAGTCCCCGCTCAGTTTTCTTATATATATAAATTTGCCGTAGAAACTAAGGAGATGGGGCAGGAATTTACTAAAACCCTAAATATGAAGCACCTAACTTGCGATCTTCAATCTCGCTGGTTTGTTTCCAATAATAAGATAACAATATTTAGGAGAATTAATTTTTTAGGCCATGTTATTCGACCAAGCAGATGGTCTCTCCAAATCAAGGTTGATGTTACTAATATGACTGCCCGAGGATGTTACTAGACATACTTCTCTATACGGACTTCTATGAGTCGTTTTTCAAGTGGTTCTCTAGTTATCTCACACATCGCTTTGAACATGTTATTGTACAGAACCTCATCTGGTCGTAAACTTTTTCCTCCATTGTTGAAGTTAAAACTGGTGTCTTACAGGGGTCCAAATTAGAATCGATCATATTTCCACTCTTCACTTCTGATATTACATCTAACTTCCAACACCGTGATCGCTTTTTGTATACATATGACACTCAACATTTGTATAAAGTAGACCCCGATGACTTCAGTTCCGCTTCTCTTCCCGCGGAACCGGGGTAATCATGTAATTGCTACATTCGATTTTTGATGCTGCTCAAACCAGGGTTACTCTCGGGTGAATAGAAACTCTTCAGAACGTTGATTTGTTTATTCTTCGATAGAATACAAGTTGATTATTACAGAATACTTGACGCTTATCAATCGAATTATGGAATTCGGTCGTCCCGCAGGTCTTTTATACTAGTTAATCTGTGTCTTATAACGTTGACACGTTATATGAAACATTTCATATACTTAGATGCTAAGAATAGAATACAGAGTCGGTTGCTATATCTAGCTATTTAGGATAATATCTAAGAGAGGACTTTGAGCTATAATACCAGCTCACAAATAAGAGTACATTCTTGAAAGTTTATAACGATATTTCACTTCATAGGCTTTCAAGTAGTCTTGTTTCAATAGTGGGATTATTAAAAAAGTAATTCGCCTATTTTGCCTTAGAGAATAGCAAGCATACACGCCTTTCAAATTATCAAGGTTGAAATGCTGAATTGCATTCCTTCTGCGATGTTTATTAGTCCATAAATTTTAAATTGGCTTTGGGTATACAGCAATTATATTACCCCCTTTATTTGTAAATCGTTATCAAAAGTAATTAACATTATATAAATAAAAATGGTGGGCACGTTCATAGCTTTTGTTCACTCCTATCGTCATTGGTCTTTTATTTGACTTACCTTTTGAGCATTTTACTTATATAACAAGGTCAAATATTATTCAGAGGAATATGAATACACCATTAACCTAGGCATCTGGTTGTTTTTATTTATTTTTAGTTTTATGTCCTATATTTAGTTTTGATTCTAGTTTTATATCCTAAACCTATATTTTTGTAGATATTAGATTAGATTTGTTTTTCTTATTAAGCATTATATACATACCAAGATTAAATATTATTCTGAGGGACATTAATATAGCATTAACTTAGGCATCTGGTTATATTTTGTTGTTTATTAGTTTCATATCCATCATTTATATAGTTTTATTTTTAGTTTTATATACTTAACCTCTATTTTTGTATATATTACATATGATTTGACTTACTTATTAGGCATTTTATTTACATAACAAGTTCAATAATATTCTAAAGGATACCAATATAGCATTAACCTAGGCATTTGGGTATTTTTGTTTGTTTTTAGTTTTATATCCTACATATAGTTTTATTCTTTCTATTGCATAGTTTAGTAATTACAATAGCAGCTGAGGTCACTAAAAAGTATTAAATCCATGTATTTTAAAAATATGACACAATTTCTTAACAATAGTGTGCTTTAACCCCTTTTTATTCTACCAATAGTAGTTGGTTGTTGCGCGGCCGATGCGCCCATTAAATAGATCGAATTTTGAATGTTACGCCCCCCCCTCCCCCCTTTTCAGTGCTGCCGCGTCAACTGCGACCCTCCCTCTTCCCCCCTCTTATCCCCCCCCATCAACGCTATCACTCCCACCACTACATAGCGTCCATAGCGTTATACGTCACAAGAACAGTCAGTGAGTCAGTGATGAGCATAACTATATAGTCTGATTCCCTACATGATAAGATGCAGGAGATCTAATTAAAATCTGCGGTGCTATTGTGGTTTTTTTCAATCGTTGGATAATGCAATTGTAAATTGTCAAAACGACATAAATACCGATTATTTTCCATGGATTTAGTATGTACATTTAAATTATATCGGAAATTTATTTGATCCTAATATGACAACACCGTCTTTTTGACGTTTGAAGGCTGTTAATTTTTCGAGTGGAAAGTTTGAAAGTAGAATGGAGAATCGAAACCAGATATACCTACTTAATCTACAACACATAAAGTTACACAAACATAAAGGTACATAAAGTTATATATGATGTATATAAAATTATGGTGTTTTTTGCATGGCGCTGCCATAGACCAACTAATGTTTATTGATTATTCGATTTAATTAGACTATGTGTAGCCCATGTGTAGATAAGTAATAATAAAACAAATTATTATTTCACATGGACATCTAAAATATCCCAAAACATAAAAAGGGACTAATGGTGTCCGACTATCGTAGGATTGCATTGGAGCACGGAGTAGAAAAAATGGAGGACGAGGGCAATTTAATATTGATTGGCAACACTGCTTGCTATGCAACCGGTATCTGTCAGATGACATGCCGATCACACCTTTTTGTCATAATGTCAAAATCGCTTGAAAAAAAAACAACATTGAAAAATGTTACAAAAAACGACCTACATTATATAAATATTTTAAAGTTTGTGTCTCTTCTGGCTAATGATTCAATTGGTAATTTTCGTGTAAAATTACGTTATTTTTGTGAGTGGCAAAATCTAACCGGTAGCAAGTGGGATAGAAAGAAGCGTAATCGCGCCGCTGATCAAATCTTCACATTGATGAACAAAACAATTTGGGGAAAGAATTTTAGAAGTAGAACGACACGTTGTTTTGATGACATTTATACATTCGTATAGAGAAGATGTTTTTCGTTTTTCAGGGTCTATAAAAATACCATACGAAACATAGAAAAAGCATTTCACTAAAAAAATATTGATTTAACTTTTGACGCATTCTTTTTTGACGGAATGTGGATTTAATGCGCTGGGGGCTCGTCTTACATTTCCGGGCCGTTTTGATTGATCGGCGACTCGTTTTTCAAACTCGGATTGGCCAGCCAGCGGTAGAAATCTGTTTGTTTGACAAAAACACGTTTTGTTATATTTTGAATCTTATAAATTAAAACAAATCTATAGTTGCGATATAAATGTTTTTTTTAAAAGGAATAAAATTCTAAAATAAATTTAAATACAAAATGGCCCGTGATATATTTGTAGTATTTTTAGCCATACGTAGATAATGCGAATGATTGTGTACATCTCTTTTCACAGGCGGAGATCAGGCTATTGCTAAAAATTGCTTTGATGTATGAATCGATCGTATCCTTATTTCTTGCATCGCAGGGCCCTTAGAAGATAGATTGGCTCTTTCTCCAGCATCAGGGTTTAATGCTCTTCGTGAGGATTTCAAATGGCAGCATTAAATTTCTGTGTAAAACAAGATACGCGTTTTATAATAGAATAATTTGCTTACTCACTGCAGAGGCACTCAAACAATTAACTACTTCTCGGCGCAACTTGTTGCCACTAATTAATATAGCTGTCGAAGGATCCGCTACCTCTCTTTGCCACAACTAAACTATGTGTGTACCGGAAAAGGTGACGGGGGTTGTAGAAACCGCTTCGATGCCAGCTAATTTATTCCATTCTTGACATTTATCGCAAAATAAAGTAGAATGGGTAAAATGTGTGGGCGCTCGGCCCACCAAAGATATTCACGCGAAAATAAAACAGTATTCCATATTTATATCTTCTCTAACTGGATTGTTGCTAATAGTAATAATAATATATAGGTCCTATAAAATACAACTCAAATTATTGGAAAAAATATCGGGCGGGAGAATAAACTAGAAGGAACAAAGGACCTGGCTCTAATAATGAGTTATTTGGGGATTATTGCCTAACTTTTTAAAAAATGTAACATCCGAACTGTACATATATCTGTCTGCCTATTTTTTTGGTATTTAGCAAGTCGGGAAAGGTTTTCGGTTTTTCTTTGTACTTTTTGTTCGCTCATCCTAGAAACTATGATATCAATTTTGGCCAATTACAATTTTTACATGTTTCTTTAGTCCAATATAATTGCGACATCTGCTTCTGGTACTTTATAATTTTTTGACCAATAACAAGTATTGAAATCAAAGCGTTTGTAGGCGGATATATCAAATAATTTCGCGATTTCATCATATTGAAAATTCTTATTTTTTTATTTAAATATTGTTTGCCTTGCCGGCCTTCAAACGTTTAATAAATGTAATGTATTTATCAAGATATGCTATTAAAATTTGGTAAAAACGTCTACAAGATACTCAAGCCGTCTACCAGAATTTTTCTACCTTGACTATATAATTATTGGCTATTTCTTGATTAGAAGGCCCCCTAACATTTTTTAAGGTTCAATCTCATGTTTTATCCAGAGATATAACTGCATTACATCAAGGTAAGTTGATAAAATTGTTTCACCGAGTTGTTTTGGAGCACCAAATACGCCCATTTTTTTTTTGTTAGCACTTGAAATTGTTTTCCATGTTTATCTAGCAAATATGCGTAAACTAAATAAAATAAATTAAAATATTCTATACACTAGACTTAAAGTATACTGACTCTATTTAAACGTCAAATAATATATAAAATATTGAAATATTTGGGCAGGTTTATAATTCCGCGCGCTCGCTGCATACCTTCTTCCGCGAGCCATTTTTACGGCGGATTATAAACAAAATCAGAAAATCTCAACTACTCGTATATCAAATTTATGAGTACCTACCCTTTGCCTCTGTATTTTTTTCAAATTTTATTATTATTCAAGATAAAAACAACTGTTTCAACAAATTACATACAGATTTATTAAATAAAAAAAACAAAGGTAATTACATGTTACTTGCCACTTAAGAAACCTACTTAAGAAACATTTTAAGTAAATTTTTAAAAACAGAAACTGGGGCAAGGGGAAAACCCAAGGGTTTGTCAAACTTCGGCCCATATGATTGTTTTCTTGTATGTTTGTATA
>JAOPUG010000036.1:23001937-23012432 GCA_027564375.1 Micropterix facetella | reverse complement strand
AAAATACGTGTACGTCTGCTTTTTCGCGTATCATACGCGAAAAAGCAGGCGTACGTGCCTAGAGAATAGGCCTGATTATGTAATATAAAAAATTGGCGCCATTATAAGGCAACTGCAAGCAAACGTTCGCCTGAAACGGGCAGATATGTGAAACAACAATTCTTGGACATTGCATCTCGATAATACGTCATCCGCCACATCGACACTTGTACAAGAATTTCTGAACGAATATCTTCGACGAAGCTCCGTATTCACCAGATATGACCCCGTGAGACCTTTTCCTACTCACCAAGCTTAAATTACCGTTGTGTGGTAATCATCTCGTAAAACTTCTTGTAAACCTCTCTTTATTAAACCCAGAATAATAACGATGACCTCTTATATAGGTATACCAAATCATTATGTACACCCGTAAATATTTAATAGACATTACAGTGAATAGTGATTTTCATTACCATGACACCAATAATAAATCAGATGTACATTTCAATAGACACTAATTCAGCAAAGTAAATAATAGTTATATTTATCAAAAGCCTGTGTTTCTATAACAAAATTCCAGCATAAGTCGTGGATAGGAATTATTGCCAGCAATGGTCGGACTACTTTGCGGTATAAACATCAATCAGCCCCCTTGGCTATTTTATAAGTATTGCACCTACCGTGTATACTAAACAAATCACTAGTGCCTTGTTTGTTATATTATCGGAAGTTTTGTGTAAAACGAGCCGCTAACGCGCATAGTCAGTGCACATTCCGCACACCAAACACACACAAACGATCGCTAAGCAGTAAAAAAATATCAACAATACTGGGGAATGTGAGACGAAAGCACGTGAGGGAGTTTTCTCTTGTTTAATAACTCTTCAGCTTCTTTTAGCGCGTTAAACTCGCAGCGATTCTCAGCGCACAGAGAGGTCGGTTATGTATTATGTATCGATCAAAAGTTGGCGGAAATTGCTTTTTGTTACTTACGTTTTAGATACTATCTTCGACATGCTACGCCCTTTCTCGAGACCGGGTCTATGGACAAGGCCGAGGGGATATCCACATATTACGCCAACGTGGAGTCCCACTTGCGTTACACAATTCAATGTAACAACTATCCGAAATTGTTAAATAAATCAAAAAAATATGTTTATTCATCGACACTTATGTTTCACCAAAATTTATGTTGTAACCTTCAAACTAGGTTCAATCGCATGTTATGTAACTACGTCAATTCCTTCAGCGAATTTTCCTTTATGACTTCAATTGACTCAAAACACCTTCCTCGAAGTAGTAATTTTAGCCTTGAAAGCAGATAAAAGCCATACAGGGTCATACAAGGTGAGCATATTACTTCATCGATGATATTCGTTAAGTTTTGGGCTAGAAACTCTTGCACAATGATGGCTTTATACGATGGTGTATTATCGTTATGCAAAATCCAAAATTCTCATGCAAACACCTCATGACGCCTAATATTCTTTATGTTGTCCATATGGAAGGAATTCGGAGTGAACAAAACCGTAGTATGCAGGGAAAACTGTCGAAAACTGATGAAAAATGTCGACGAGAAGGAAGCAAACCAACTACCATTTATCGGACTTCTTTGAATGCTTTATACCATTCATATGTCTGTGTTTTTGACAGAAATTATACGCCGTAAGTCTTCTGCGTAACATTTTTAGCGATTCAGCACTCGAAATTTCGTTTGAAACACAAAACGTAAGAGAAACTTTTTGTTCAACTTATTTTGCTATTAAAAATCGCACAAATCACTCAAAAGTATGATTAACAAAAACAGCAGCTGTAAACACACTTTAGTAAATACCAACTTTACACGCGTCTTTAAAACGATAGATTCCGGATACTTTTTACACAGAGGGGTATATTCATTTTATATTTGGTCGGCTATCGCCATGCCGTTTATCACAGAAAATTCAGTGTCATCTCTTTTATAGTCTATTGCTATTTTTTTTGACACGAAGTCAGTCGTCCCTTCAAAAAAAAAACTATATATGAAAAATAAAAACTCCGAACCGCCAAGTAAATATAGTCTCCCGAAAGATTAATTTAATTCGTGAATTATTCAAATTTTATTGACCAATTACGACGGCGTACTTGTATCTGAAATAAAGTATGTTTTATGAAATAACAGTTTTTTTTGTTGTTGACACTAACCGGAAATGACCGAACAATATCCTTATTTACAGAAAGAAAATTTCCACGTCATTAAAAAAGGAGACTACTTTATTTTGACCAATGTTTAATCAATTTAAGTTAAATTATATAAATATTTGTTTGCGCCAATTACTCTCCTTTTTTTTTGCCTTGCCCTTATTAAAAAAAATGTCAAGTCAGACCTGTAACCCCAAACTAACATTATTATACCTAAAGATTTACATGAAAACATAAAAATATACTAATCAATAAATCAACATTAGAACGAAATAAAGGATAACAATTCCATGTAGTATAACGATAGATAGCATTAATTTTTTTTTACTTTTGCGTATAGCTCAAAAACGATGTGTTAAAAAATATGTCATTAATAAATTTATTTTCAGAAAAATATCATAGTATTTATTCGTGTAAATAATAGATGATAAAAATAGACAGCCTTGCCAAGGCACAACCTGGCTAATCCTCTTTGTCACGTCGGACTGTCTTTTAATACTATTTCTATTGTAAATTAAATTAAATTTTAAAATAGGATTTTTTGTCGAGTCATCATGGATAAAGGGTCCATGATGAAACAACTCATTTCATGAAATATACTCGCAGCTTAATAAATTAGTGAAACAAAATCCCACTCATAAGCGGTGATTGATTTCTTTGAAGACCGACGAGGACAACACGTAGATTGATATTTATAAGTTTGCGGGGACTACTTTCGATTTTTATTAAGGGTGTATCAATAAGAATCGCCAAAATTACTCCCTTTTAGATTCATTTATTGAGAAATTTAACATGTATTATAAATATTAAATCTCGTATTAAAATATAGTCTACGTCTTCGTCTTCATTTCTCAGGGATTACATTTTGGATGTTCATACATTTTTTCTAGTAAAGCAATCTTTTACAGACTCATCTCTCGCAAAAATTGTCGTAAAGTAACAAATATTGTCAAAAAGTTTGGGGCCAAATTTATAAAAAAAAACTGATTATTTTGTGATATAATAAACAAAAAACGTTACATTATATAGTATTCTTTAATTCTCAGGAGCTACATTTTTCAATTACTTCCGAATTTAGGTAAAAAACAAAAAAAAATAAACCTAAAATATTGCGCCATTTGAAAAGCCAAAAATCTTACGCCATTTAAAATATTGTGCAGTGCTGAACAGCCTATTTATTGTATGTCAACTGCTACGGGCGAACCTGTCCACCCCGAAGCGTTTCAGCGAACTTCATCGCTATGTCACCCCGAGGCGAAAGACAGAGACTTGGAGGACGTAGACAATCTACGTATCAAACTCAACCACTGCCCGTCAGAGACCAACGTCTTACGCGAGGCACAGGGAATTGCCACCCTGCGGGCAGCCTCACCCCCTGATTTAGTCGGATTACTCCGACTTCTAAACTCCTCCGGATATTAGTCAGTGACAACACGGCCGGTTTGCCCGCCCCGTGCGCCAGCTGTCCAGATCAGCCCGTGTTTCCGTCCCAGGAACCACCGCACAGCGGGTTCACCAGGTTAGTCCCTCTTCGGGTCATAATGGCTACGTGGAGCCTGGGCAATAATGGCCGTTCGGCCAAGCTTGCGGAGCAACTCCTATTCAGGAGCCTCCCCGAAGAGGGACCAACTCGGTGCACCCGCTGTGCGGCTGACCCGGGGACGGGAAGTCGGACATGACCTGGACAGCTGGCGCACACTGATTGTTGTCAGGGTGTTGTCACTGACTGATTCAGAAGGAGTTTAGAAGTGTACGCTTCTTAAGACAGCGAGAGTAAGTAGGTACCTCTAATGTGGGCCATCCGGTCTCGGGTGGGAGTTGCCGAGCAAAGGCCGCCCCGTATCCGCTACATCTCAGTTAGGGATACCGCTTTAGAGGTAGAGGACCGCGCAAGCGACCTCGGACCTGTGACCAGACGGGGGATCGGAGGAATCTGATCCGCATCTGGTAGTAAGGGCGTTTGAAAATTCCAAGTGCCTCGCGGCAAGGCGTTGGTCACTTACGGGCTTAGGTGGAGCTTGGTAAGTACATTTGTCTTCGTCGTCTTCAAGTCTCTGCGTTTCGCCTCGGGGTGATAAAACGAGCTATATCATTAAAATGCTCCGGGGTGGACGGGTTCGCCCGTAGCAGTTGATACTCTTATCTGGCCGAAGTTTGATAACCCCTTGGGGTTTTCCCCCTTTCAGTTTTAATTTTTAATTAATGTATGTGACTTGATGAACAACTTTAAATGATAATCTCACTCACTAAAGAGCGATTTCCCAAAATTTCTACAACAGTGGAAGCCATATTATTCATCGAAGTTGCAGCAATATTAATAACGCTGGCAACATTCTCACTATTTTCAAACGAGTCTTTTATTTCTTCAAAATATGCCATATTCTCGCTATAATAATAATTGTCAAAAACAGCGTAATATAGCACTAATTCATAAAACGTTTATACATGTCGTATTGTACACAGGATTTTTTTGGTAATAGCATAAAACTGGCCCTATTTTCGGTCTCATTAATTGTAGACATTGAAACATTTTCATCCGTTTCCATCAACAAATTATGGGACATGAATGAAATTTAACAAGGCGCCGTTCTACTAATGAAATTTAAGACTAAATTGCATATGAAAAAATACATTTAATTAACGAAATATTGTCCCCTATTATATTAGGTCCTTACCTACTATGAAATTGCCGTTCTATATAAAAAAAGAAAAACGTTTTTTTTTGTGGAAATAATAAATTTGTTAATGATGCATTTCTGCCATTTTATGGGAAGTTCATTGATTCATTTGATAAAATCTGGGAGCGAGAATCAATTAATTCTTTGATAGTGGTATGACTGCTTCATAGGAATTTATTTTTTTCCTAATAAGAAGTTGTCTAAATTCTGAAAAAAAAGGAAGTCAGTTGGAGCAAGGTCTGGAGAGTACGGTAGGTGACGGAGAATTTCCAGTCGCAAATGACGATAAGACTCAGAATCCCCTCATGAATGAGCCGATTGAGTAACGTAACGCAGCACTTGACGCGTGTTTACTGATGGGCTTCACTCAATTCACGCGGTACCTACTTTTCGAGTTTTTTCACTTTCTCAATTTGACGCAAATGAATTAAGATTGTTTTGTCACTTACACCGAAGGCTGCTGCTAACCCTGACGCGGTTTGTGATAGATCCGCTTCCACTATCGTTTTCAATTCTTCATATATCGACTTGCGTTTCCGGCCGTCCACGGAGCTCGTTCTTTAAATCAAAATTTCCAGAATGGAAACGTTGGAACCAAAAACGCACCGTGTATGCATTAGTGGTGGCTGGCCCCGACACAACATTGATTCTTCGAAATGCATCTGCTACGCTGGTGCCATGGCGCACCTCATATTCGAAAATAACGCGATATTTGAACTTTTCCATAGCCGTGAACAGCACAAGGTCAGATCAAAATCAATGACAAAAACTAATTTCGAAACAAAACTCCATTAGCTTAAATTTGGCATGAATTTGAATTTGGAATTATAAAACAAACGCTAGATATTTGAGTTCAAATTTGCCAATATTGAGAATCGCCAATTTCATAGGTAAGGATTTGTGGTTTTTGCCATTTCAATAGGATTCGGTTCATGCCTCTCATGGTAAAGAATTAATGACTGATTAGAATTTGAATCCGTTTGCACCACCTCTTCAGAATTGATTTTTCTTTTTCGTAAAAAGTTATCAAAATTTCGAAAAATGAGGAATTCTGATGGAGCAAGGTCTGGCAAATATAGTGGCCGACGCAGAGTCGCAACTCCTGCAACTTTCTGTGAAGTATGTGGTAGTGTGTTTTCATGCAGAAGTAATGGCGAATAACGAAGGACCAGGTTTGATGGCTTCGCGGGCTTCTCCATTATTGTTTGCAGTTCTTGACAGTACATATTTCTGTTAACTGTAGTGCCAATTGAGGTTGTCAACTGCTACGGGCAAACCCGGCCACCCCGGAGCGTTTCAACGAACTTTATCGCTATATCACCCCTGAGTGAAACAAGAGACTTGGTGGACGAATACAAATCTACGTACTAAGCTCCACCTCAGCCCGCGACAGGCCAACTCTTTACCACGAGGCACTGCTAATTTTCAAACCCAGTGGGCGGGGTAACCTCGTGGCCTCGTTCTCTTATTTCTCCATCCGCCAGTTTGGTTCCAGGCTCGAAGTCGCTTGCGTAACCTCTACCTATCACTGTAACGCGGCATTCCGTAACTCGGAATTATCGCGAACCCATGGCGTCCTTTACTCGGCAATATATACCCGAGATTGAGTGGCCATCGGGTCGTTTCTAAGGATAGGCGACGACAGGTCGCCGCTTACCCCCGCGCCTTAGAGAACATACGTTCTCAGACCTTAGAACATACGATCTTAGTCAGTGAGAATACGGCCGGTTTTCCCGTCCCGGGCATCCGCTGTCCAGTTCCCCCCGAGTTTCCGTCTCCAAATCCACCGCACAGCGGGTTCACCAGGTTGGTCCCTCTTCGAGAAGGCTCCCGAATAGGGGCAGCCTGCTAGTTGAGCCAACCATTTGACATATCGGGAATCATCGCCCAAACTACACGGAACCTTCAGGAACCAAAACTGCAGTGCCAGACCGCAAAAAGCTGCAATGGATAGCACAGGCACAGGACCCTATATCTGAAAAAAGCGCAAATTTTCAAATTTTAGATGGTTGCACCCACCAAAATATCCGAGCAATAATAAATGACTCAACGACAAACGGATAATTCCAACTCAAACCGAAGTTATCCAAATTCAAAATAGTCACTGAAAAACGGTAAATTACATAGGCAAGGACCTAATATCTAGGATCTTGTTATTCGTTATGTTCAATGCATAACAAGCCTTGCAGGCTCGTCGCACATGACTACGAATTTCTCACACCTCTTCACAAAAATATCGAATTTCCGTTGCGTGAGAAAAGGGTATGGACTTCGGTGATCTTTTTCGGAGAGGCGATAAGTAGCTCGGTGGCTTCCGAGTCGGACTCTCATGTTATGTTCTCGGAGGCGCTGGGTTCGAATCCTGTTAGGATCAAACCTCGAAAATTTTCATTTTTCTCATTTTATATTGTTTACAAAGAAGAAAATAAAAATATTATAATATGTGTCTTTATAATTGTTTTACATATTTCCTAAAAATATTTTCCATTAACATAAAATCAATAAAAGCAAAAGTTTATTTGTATTTGTATGTAGATTTCCTAATTTCTGTATAAGGTAAAAGGTATGATAGTCCCAGATTTCATTTTATTTTTCCTGAAGTCGTTTAACTGCTAATACTAGGAGCATAGAAAAAGTCCCCTTTTTTCACAAGCAACACTGCATATTATTGTGTCCAAATTTAAATGTCGGTATACCGAACTATCAAATCATTTGCCATAATTTGTTTTCTTTTACTAGACTTTTCATTGTGCATGTCAGTGAGATTTTGCAAAATGGGCAAATTTGAACAAAGGGTTGTCGTAAAGTACCTTCGCAGAAAGGGGTTAACGCCAAAGCAGATCCAAAGCGATATGCAAGAGATATTGGGAGGTTCATGTCATGGTATACGAATGCAAGACTTGACAGCTCAATTTAAACATAGTCGGCAAGGTAATGACCGCGCATACAGAAAAACAGTGAAAAATATGACCTGATAAAGTCTGACCGAAGTCTGAAGAGATAGTAGACATCATGCACATTTTATATGAGGGAGATATTATCGCCAACTAAGTCGGCGCATTACGAACTGAACTCTCGGGTCATAAATCAATAGAATCATGCTATCTCTTTCGCACTTGCATGGTCTTATTGAGCGTTACTTGCATCTGTAGTGCAGGTAGTACAGTACAAAAAATTATGTGGATAAAACAAAGTGACTAGGTTGTTTTGAAGTAAAAGCTCTGACCAAGCAGAAGATTGTCCATCGGGGAAGCAAGAGCACTTGTTTAGATAAAATCGAACAATGCGGCCTTCAGTAGGTTGTATATTTTAAATATCTTATATTTTATATATGTATGAATTATATATTTAGTCACTTTCTTTTACTTGGTGAAATTTTCTTTGCCTGCAACCATGCAGTACGGAACAAAAAATGGATTTAATGATGTAATTTCTAATGCAATTATATTTAATTTTACCAAAAGCATGGACGATGCCATGAGCATCTCGCGGATAAAGGATTTTAAGATCATTGCTCGGGCGAACCCGTTACCCTGAGGTATCTCAACGAATGATATCGCTATATCGCCCCGAGATGAGCGCAATAAATTTGGACGACACAAATCCACTAACCAACTATGAACCCCGTTAGAAACCCCCCGCACCCCGTTAGAAACCCGTTATACCTCGACTTCTACTTATGAACATAATTTTGTCGCGCATTAATTAATGGCGAGCTAGTCGATCTTAGCTTGACGTCAGTCTATCAAACGCTAACAATATAGTTATTTTAGTATCATTGTTGAAAGTATTCCAAAATTGTCATCTTAGTTGGCTGATTGGTTCAATTAAGGTAAACGCCATTGGAAGAACTGGTAATAGAGTGATAATTTGACGGTTTGCACGGTGACACTGGTACTGGTACTACATGATTGCATATATCGTGGCTTGCTGATTGCCGGGCAATATCGAATCATCGTAAATTGATAGGACATTGCGCTAATGAATGGCATCGTGACAGGATGCACCAAAGCGGAGTTACAATAATTCTACTTAAAGACAGTCAGTTTAGTGCAGAGATGTAGCATTTATATTACTTCCAGACTTGTAAAGTCGGCAACGACGTTTTACATGCCAAAAATGTCCATATACTATTACGTCCTATGGATTATCGAGCATGGTAATACGTCTGGTCGGAATCATGTCTGTGCTTGTTTGACTATTATTTTAGTAGGTACGTAAGATCAGTTCTTAAGGAGCTAACGTTTTTATTTCTTTCTTAGTGTACTTTATACGAGATTAGGCTAAATTCATTTTGTATGCATCATAACCAAAGGTTTGCTATTTTTTGAACAGGGATACAGACACCTATGGGTTCCTCACCAATAGGGTTATGTTTGTAACGTGGGCTATAGACACCTCAGTGGCAGATTTTCTAATACTCCTGGGACATGTACTGATCTGTCAACTAAATATAAAGAATTGTTTAATAAAATACGAACTATTGGCTTAATAGTCCAAATGTACTTTGCCACATTTTAAAAAGACTCCATTTGATGAGTTATACCATTGATTTTTTATAATCAAAGCGTATACTTATGTCGATGTGTTGAACGAGGCAGTTTCGCGGTGGAATATCCAATAATTCTTGTTCCACAAATATGTATTTACGTTTTCCGTAATCGCCTCATAAAATCCAACAAAAATTAATTGTTGACCGTTTGCCACTCTGCACTACAGGATGGACTTTGGAGTGGACAACACCATAGTTATATAAAATAGCTGACTATTGAGTGACTTTGACGTGTGGTGTTTGCGGATTCGATTCGGTTTGCATGTCAAAAGTTTCCGACGTTACGACTTACCTCGTTCAAGCACGTTCTGAGGAAACATTTTGGCAGTGGTCATTTCGAAGAAAATCGCAGAGTACGGTTAAGGTGACTACCTCTCTCAAAAAGTGAAAAACTGACATTTTACATTCAAATTTAAGTAACTCCCGCGTGCATTTAAACAATAATTTAAATATTAGTCTTGTAACAAATTTCTTAACCTTTGGTACATTGGTGCAACATTTCAATATTTTTTTTTTCTGAATAAAAATAAATAAAATCTGAAGTCATCACTTTTTTGTATTTTGCATTTTTCTTGGAATATGTATGGGCAAACAACTTGAAACAATATTGGTAAGACGAACCAAGTAAATTATTAAAATGTGATGAAGCCATATTTTTAATTTTTTCATTATAATCTTTCAAAAAACCATAAAAGATGTTATTTGTCACCCGCGAGCAAGCAATAATAGTCATTAATCTCGTCGCAAGCATTAATAGTAATTCGGTGTATTGTTCCCCGCTGAAGTATCGCTTGACAAATCATTCCGTTTAATGTAGCCGATAGCGGTGCCTTAAGTTCGACTAACCTAACAAACAGTTGCACAAAAACTGGTTGACAGATTACGCCAAAATTCTATCCGACAATTAAATGCATTGCTACAGCATTTTTATTTTTGAATACTTATATGTGGGCTTTTTTAATGAACAATTCTCGGTATTTATTTGGCAGTATGTAACGGGTGTTTTTTATAGAGGTATAGAACTGTAAGTTAGCAACACTTTTTTAACTGGCGGCCATTTTGTCAGCTGTCAAGTGATTTATGTTTAGTTTGGTTTGGCATT
>JAOPUG010000036.1:22901211-22912939 GCA_027564375.1 Micropterix facetella | reverse complement strand
TTTTATGAAAATTAATTTAATATAAATCAAATCTAAATTAATAATAGTAAAAATCCTTTGCCAATTGTATTGATTATACCTCCCGAAAATACGACAAATAGAGATAAAGTTTTTACGGGTTAGTATCAGAGTAGCACAAGGCTAAACCGCGCCAGCCAGTCCTCAGGTGAAGGGGCGCCCCCCGCAACCGAACTCGCTGCAGCGAATATAGTTTGATAGAATTAGACAAATCAGCATATAATTTTTTTTTTGGATTTTGAAAATTGTCCTGAAAAAATGTTTTTGGATATTATAAAAAAATCATTAAATTGTAGAAAAACTGAGTTGAAAATCATCTAGGTTTAGTCCTTAGTTACCGAAAAAAGATACAGAAAATCCGAAAGTTATACATAAATAATGGTTTTCCACAGTAATGAAGGCCTAAAGCAAAAAAAGTTGTAAATTATTTTCAAGTCGGGGTTTCACGTAGAATGAGTTCCCGTAATTAAAAATCTCCTAACCTAAAAAAAAAATAATTTATTTTTTTATTTTTCTCCTTCCAAAAGCCTTTTCTCAAATTTAAGGCAGTCTTTGCAGAAGCACGGTGTATTCTTTATAATTTTAACTTTAGAATAATGTATTTTATAGGAATTAGTATATATGCAAAATTCAAGTCAGTAAGATAAAAATATCTTTTATCACTGTGACAATTTCTGGTCTTTTATTATATTTCTGGTCTTTTGTGATCACCCCCTATCAGTAAGCTTTTGGCGCAGGATTGTTTTACCTCTACAGCTTGGAAGTAGTAACCACTTAGATGGGTGTTTCTTTTGCGCATCAGTGGGCCACATTCACACACGAGGTTCAGGGGAGTTTAGAGATAATTTCTTATTGACTTGAATTTTGCATACATATAATTGGATCCTATAAAAATACACTATTCTACAGTTAAAATATTAAAATATACACCGTGCTGCTGCAAAGACTACCTTAAGTTTGAGAAATGGCTTCTGAGGTCAAGTGGAGGAGAAAATGTAAAATGATGTTTTTGATTGTTTTCAAAGTAAGGTGATGTTTAATTACGGGAAATTATTCTACGCGAAAAACCGACTTGAAAATAATCTACAACTTTTTTTTTGGTTTAGGCCTTCTTTACTGAGGAAAAGCATTATTTATTATAAATAAGATAAAACGAATTTACCCCGTGAAGTTTATAACTGCTCAGATACCTGCTAATCCGAAAGTCTACCCTGGATAACGGCGGTTGCAACATCGCCGAAACGTCGGGTGTTATAAACTTCACGCGGTAGATTCGTCTTATCTTATTTATAATGTCAAACAACCGCCCTAGTCTTCGATTTCTTATTAGGAGACGGTAATCACTCGCATTGTTTCCCATGCATCTCACTACCTCTTTTTTAAATCTAAGATTTCAAAAAGGCGCAGAACAGCGCGAAGTTGGTTTGATTCCTCATACCAAACCGGAAATACAACTTAACCACTCATTCCGACAAATAGTCGCCTCTCATCCTCCAGAGTCGGACATATTTTAAAAGCATGTCCTGCAATTTGATGGCTCGTTCCACAAGATCACCAATGGGTTTTTTATGAGTACTAATTCGGCTAGTTCGCCTATGAGGTTTCCATGACCTTGCAACAAGTTAAGTTGTTTTGTATCACAATAATGGTCAAAATGCATGAGAAGAAGTGTATTTTAAATTTGCGATTATCCGGAAATGACAAAAACATTACACAAAAAAGATTGTTCAATTTTTTCTTTTATTAATTTCGAGATGCATAGTTTTAAGTTCACTTTATGTGAAACCTAAGGAAAAAAAACGCTAAATACACACAATAAATTTCGAAGTAACTAACTACTCACAAAAACAGAATATTTTATTATAATATACAACTACAGAGCTATGAAGTCGAAGACTATCGTGGTTGTTTGACATTATAAATAAGATTAAGCGATTTACCGCGTGAAGTTTTTAGCACCCGACTTTTCGGCGATGTTGCAACCGCCGTTGTCCAGGGTAGACTAAAGTACTGTCAATCAGCATCCGTTGTTCTGCGGGTATGCGGCAAACTGCTGCTGATACTACGCATATTATAACGGCGGTGAGGCGGGCGGCGGGTTCGGTCGCGCGAGTTTTGACAATCCGCCGTGCACACAACACTCATTGTATCCTCTGTTACGTCCTTGCGCTCGGCGATGGGCATTGAGAACTTTTAAGTAGAGTGTTCCACGTAGAAGAGAGTTTGAAACCGTCGTCTCTATAGATGATGATAACGAAATGTTCTCAATGGCCATCGCTGAGCTCGAGAACCTAACACGAGATACAGTGAGCATTGTCTATTCGAGTTCGATCATTTACTATTTCAAGTTCGACGAATTTCAGAAGGTAAGCTCGTAAAAGTTCGAAATGTCCGTCACTAGTGTTAGTGTTAACATCGCCCATCCAATACAAGCGATATGTTTCTGTTATTCCAGTTCGAATGTCTCTGCATGTTCACTTTATTGTATGGATTGGCTTATGATGAGAAGCTTGATGTATGTGAGTCCAGTCCAAGGCCTATATATGTAGATGCTTGGTAAAATGTTTGATGAATGCTGGTTATCGTTATCTTTGTTACGTTGATTTCTCCAATATGCGACCTTACGTGCAACATTGCCGCGAAATGTAGGAAAAGTTTCATTTTAACTGGGATACTCGACGACCATTCTAAGTTGACTCTGAGTATTTACACTGATACGCGACCACCTCGCCCTTCGTGTCTTTCACCACATTTGGATACAATGCGAGATAAGTATGCTGTCTGGATTTCGTAACCAAGTCTCAGTGAGAACGATAATGTCCGCATTCGACGTTAACTCGTCTGTCTGTAGGTCCCTCACATGCGCTTGCAGACTCTTTACATTTAGATGTTAAAGTAGTTGTCGACCCGGTACAAGTCCAGTTTTGGCTCTCCATCGCCATATTGGATATACCAAGTGGGTCCGATTGGTTTGGATCGACCTCCATTACACTCTCCTTCTCATCAGTAACGAAATCGATATCCATACTTGACCAAGACTCGTCAGATGCCGAGTTGTCCGAGCACGCCTACGTTTCCTATATTACTCTAGTACTACGCATTGGTTTTGTGTATGACTCGCGTTTTCGGTGTATTTTCTTTAAATTGGTGCTCTACGAATTCTTGCCTGATTTTTTTAAAAAATTGTTTTGCTTTTTATCGCGACATGTTCCAAGTTTATCGAATTTTTGAGATCCACGCTTTAAGCCCAGGAGAGCTGTAACAAATACACTCCTCTTCAAAACAACACTTGGTTCACTCGGATCGGATAATTATTATTAGTGTCTGAGATATGATCCCTTTTATGGACACTTATTGTCGAATCTGGAAAGTCGATAATTATAGGTTCACTTTATGAGTGCCCGGTTCTCGACGTCCAGCCGCCACGAATATCAGAACGGCACTGGCACAAACTTCCATCCTTCCGCTTTAAAACGACACGCTATGTCTATTTTTAGCCGAGTTATTTAAATTTAATGAGAAGACGTTTTTACGCCAAAAGAAACATACAAAGGGTTGAGATTCAGCTATTTTAGTTTATATTTTACTATCATCTTGAATTTGCTCTCTTCTTTTTTTGAGTGAAGGACTGCGATTCTGTCTCATCCTTGGCGTAAGAGGCCGTACCTGGCTGGGCTGTTCGAATTCGCAGCCATGTTTAGACTAAATTTTTTTTTTGTATAATTGTTTTTCCTTTGCCCTTTACGCTGTATTGCAAAGCTAGATGACACTTCTGCCACGGGAAGCTCCTTCGCCCTAAGTTGATAGCTTCCCGGGCTAATCGCCGTCGTACTGGCGCCGTCGTAGTAGGCAGCAGTATGATTTAATTTATTATTTATTATCTGCTATGTCCTGACTAAACACTGTAAATTGAGATAAAGTGTTTTATGGTAATAGAGTTCAAACGAATCTACGATAGGTATATATGTTTGTTTGCATATCATTTATTAAATAATAATAATTGTTATTATTTTAGTAAAAGGTTTATTTGTGTAACAAATTGGCGAGCTTATTGCTTTGAAGCAATATCTTACAGCTAACCTTAGCCTAATGGTCAAACATGTTTTTGCGGTAGAAAAAACGTTAAACTAGTATTAAAAACACTTATAAAGGCTGGAACATTAAAATCCAGCAGAAAATGAAACAACATTATTTTTTTTATGAAACAAAGCAATAAACCTATAATGACGCAGGGAAGGAGGAGGGGACTAGAGAAATTTATGAGCGCATCTTTGAGCCTGCATTTAAAATAATGCCAACGCGGTGCTGCCTTTACGTGTGCGAGTAAAGCATTAGAGAGACGGGCTCCATGTACGGAGAATGAGAGTGAGTAAAATTAACTACTGTGACCAGGGATCGAGAGCAATAGCTCGTCTTCCGATCTGAGGGCGGGAGCTGAAAGCGCATTAAACATGAGATATATAAAGAGGAGATAGGTCGGAGCGACCCCTTCCAAATTCTGTAGAGCAAACCTAGGACTCTCGCTTCTGTCCTTTCTCGGGTCGTCAGCCCGTGAAGTCTCCTCCTGTACTCCGCAATATGGTAATACTTTCGTATGTCAAAAATGAAGCGAAGGCAGCATCTGAATAATGAAGTTGAGGAAGGAGAACAGATTAGCAAATTGTGACTTTGCTGTTCTCGGGGAGAAAATTCTTTAGATTCTTTAATACGTGAAAGCGGCCAAAGAAGCCTCTCATCTCCTCGATGTGCGGCTGCCACGAAAGATTCTGGTCGATGTTTATGCCAAGATTTTAACCTGGGCGCTAATTGGGACCTGACCCGCACCCATGCTAATCATAAGGGAAGATTTCATGTCGATCCTCGAGGTGAAATAGCTGCTGCCGATTATGATAGCTTGAGTCTTGGACGAATTTAGGAGCAAGCCATGGGATTTCGACCAAGTCGCATATCATCGCAAGAGCACCGTTAATAGAAGCTATAGCTGCGCCGATGCCTTCTGGGCGGAAGTGGGAATACATTTGGACATCGTCAGCATAAAGATGATATTTTGCATTAATGACGTTAGATATTGATTACAATTTATTTTTGCCTAAAAAGTTGTCTTAGAGGACATTTGAGGAACCCTTATGTAGATCTCGCGGAACCCAGTTCGGGAATGACTGATGTAATCTATCATTATTTACCTCCGAAATATTTTAATGCTACTGCGGCGGTTATATACAATCAAGCATGACAAGCGCGAATAAGGCAAAGTCGCCTAAATAAACTACTCCCAATATGCCATTGTACAAAAATGTTTTTATATGCGCCGCAAACTAAAAAAGACTTATTTCGTATGTTCAAGGCCTTCTTTTTATTCCATTCCATGCGCCGTGTCAGTTAAACTGATCAGAAGTTATAAATCAATTTTATGAGACCACTCGTTTGTACATACGTAATTTGTTTTCCAGATTAGATGCGTACTTGTTTTACACATCGCATGGCGCGCGGTAGAAAGTTTGCCAGTTTCGTAATTTATTTTCTGAGATTGTGTTCTTTTAAAACAATGGACAGTCCGTCGTTATTGTATTTTTGGCGACATAGGGAAAGAGGGGCATTGTTATTCCATGCAATATGACGTCGATTTCCCCTTTAATTGGGATCTTGAAAATAAAATGTATGTATTCTTGAAAATACTATCTATTCTTACAGTTTTGAGAGCCAAGTACTTAATAATGCACAATTTAACTATTGTGAACACATGAACAGTTACTTAATAAACGGACCTTTCGAGGTAAAGGGGACCTGGGCATTCAATTTGATTCGCATTTTAAACATTAAAACTTGGCATGGGGAAAACCCAAAGGTTTGTCAAACTTTGGCCCGTATTATTTTTTTTGTATGTATGTATAATATATTAGGATATTCAGGATAGTCTAAAACAACTACCTGAACTGAGCACATAAACATAAGAGATCCTTTGTGCCACTCCTGTAATTGCCCCTTCAATGAAGAGGGGGGGTTATTGTCTGGAAGAGGTTTAAATTACGTCAGAGAGAGTTGAATCTCATGACGTCCCAAATGTTCTTCCGCCTCAATTGCTCTGAGTGAACAAGCTCTCTAAAAACTTTTGTGTGGTTGATAGTGACATGTTCGATGTGATGGATTGACCCCATACGACATATAACTCATTTTACGCGACTTATCACGGTCTACAACTTCTCTTTTTTGCTATTTTCACCGTTTCTTCCGTTTTAATATATAAATATGCAACAAAACTTTTTTTGGGGACCATTTGTATGGCAAGTACCCCAACCATAGGTCATACATACCCCAAAATCAACTGGGCTCCGCGCATTGGCCATAACTATCGATGGGCGAAGGAAATGTTTAAAACGGACATAGTTTATTCGAGTTATCGTACATAGTAACATCCACGCATCTACACAGCAGACACAATTTTATTTTTGGTTTAGATGGACTCTAGAACATTTGAATCGTCGAGAAAAGTCTTTTTGGACGTATTTATTTCGTTTGAATTTTTCGCGTGATTTTAGACTACGACCCACCTTCTTTTGGGTGGGCCGAAGTAATTGGCAATTCAGCAAGTAAAATGTCTATACGTACATATAGACAACTTTATCTTATTACTGTAATGTTTATATTATACAACACCTTTGTTAGAAGGATTTTAGAATACAACTCCGTCATCTGAACTGGAAATGAGTCGTAAGTACATCCTGGTGATGGAGCGCATTGATAGAAAATATCTTATATATTCAAGGGCCACACTGAAAATGTCAAAAATCAATTATTGTTACTCAAAATATTCCCGTGAGCAATCACTTTATTGTCCCGATTATAGTATTACGTAGGCGTTTGTTCGTTTGTTTGTTTGTCCGTACGATGAATTACCGTGGTCCGATCTTAATCAAATTTGGTATGCAGCCTCTCTGAATGATCCTAAGCAGCACCAGAAATCCGATCTGAGTCCCACAGGTGCTGCTGCAGGTGCATCCTGGTTTACTTGGCCTGAAGAAGGATCTGACCAATAGGTAGACCAAGCATAGCGTATATGGGTATATTTGGAGTCGTGCTGACGAGAGAAACATGTTGGAATAGCTTTTAAGCCATTTTGGATAGGCCAGAGGACGGGCTAAAGTTGCCGAAGTATATGGCTACTTTTCCTGTTATCATACGTATAAACCAATTTTCATAACATTTGAAATTAGACACGATCAGTTTGAATTCTGCAACCCAGATATAAATTATCTTGCTTGGTGCTTCATCGCCAAAGCAGTGTGAAGCCGAGCGACGCTCTGCTGAGCTGTCAAATTACACTTAATCATAGAAATATCACACAGCGAAAATGTTCACGAATTCAATCTATCGTAATGCAGGTGCGTAATTTTTAAACTGACGCTACAATAAACAAATGACAGTTAGATGAAACCAAAGACTTCCATTTTCAAATGTTTCAAATGTTCAAATTATTATGGTTTTTATCCTCGTTTATAATTATAACTATACAGCGATATGATCTCATCTCCTGTTTAGAGAACCAACACATCGTACTATAAACATTATAATTGATAAGACCGGTGGGTAGAATGTTCAAACTATTGAACACTCTGGAGCGAGAGAGCAAGAGAGCGAGAGAGCGATAGAGCGATAGAGCGATAGAGCGAGAGATCGAGAGAGAGAGAGAGAGAGAGAGAGAGAGAGAGAGAGATTATAATTCAATGCGTTATCACAAAATATAAGACTGTAAAAAAGTTGGTTTAATAAAGGTGTTACTAAAGAGAATTTATAATCCTTCGTTACAGAATAATATGTAGATATACAAATAAATTGTTGAATCTATTTGTCAAAAAATTGTCGATCTAATAAGATGTGTAAAAATATGTATGAATATGAAATAGAAGACTCGCGGTTGGTTGACATTATAAATAAACAAAACGGATTTACCGCGTGAAGTTCGTAGCGCCCGACGTTTCGGCGATGTTGCAGTAATGTCAAAAAAATTAAATATGATTTTAAAATAAATATAATTTTGTGAAGTTAGCTACCAATATTAAACACTGGACGATTTTTGTAAAATGTTATGATAAAACAGCTAAAAATCCATCACACAAGTTAACTTCAGACTCCCGACGACTTCCGTCTTCCGAAACATAAAGCTGTACATTCATAAACGCTGCATTATACAGGCGTGATGTTGCCACTTACGACAAGTTGATCTCGCCATGAAAGGATCCATTTCATACAGATTTAAACCGCAGCGATCGCTATCGTACCGTGGGAAAATGAAATGGTGCATGCAGCACGAGCTTGGCGTGGCGTAGGTTCTTTGGACGTTATAAAAAGCTGCAGCTCGTAATAATACGACATGTTGTTGTAGTTGCTGCTGCTGGAGTTGGTTAACCAGTTTTCTGGCACGCACACTTGGTCTCCCATGCTGGGCCTTTTGCAGCGATGATGACGTAGAGCAACATAATCCAAATATTCGCTGAACACTCACCTCAGGTGGCCGACGCCGCTACACTGAGAACTGCATCCATTGCACTGGTGTACTTGGCTGTATATTAAGCGCCTGTCTGGCTGAATAGCGCCCACGCCCACAACACAGACTCTCAGCTTAACCGGACGGTTGGCAGAACCAGTGGAACATTGTAAAGCACAAGAACATTGTAAACCAGTGGAGCATTATTCAATATTGGACCTCCTAACATCTAACGCCAGGCGCCTTATGCTAGGAGTGGTCAAAATGCAGTCTAAACCCAGACCTGCCTCTCCACAGCGGATGGTAAAAAGCCCTTGCAGTCCGCCAAATTAAGTCGAAAAATTATTGTTTAAAATTGTTTCAATATTTTTACAGTTTATATTTTTAAGGATACGCTTTTTTAGAATTCAACTCTGTCGATGAATAGATTTTATTAATATAATATGTATGTTTTTGTATTTATCGATTATCCATGTAATTGTATTTATCGACAGGCATGCACCGAAGTCTCACTAATAGGTTATGGTATTTTATCTAATGTTTTTACATTCCGCGTGTGACTTATATTATTCATCACTTTGTCTTTCATTGATTTTCCACTACGCTCATTAGCGTTGTTTTTACTGCCGGTCGCCATGTGGCCCTCTCACAGCACAGTGGCTGAATGGCCTTTGTAATACGTCTCCCCGGTACATGCACCCTCTTTTGTGAGGGTGCTTATCGATCCGCCAGCCATTTCTCGTATACATTCTTGCTCTGGGAACTGTGAATTCAAGCCACATTTATCGAGGAACGAATAATCAACCACTGAATAATTTGTGATTATTCGAATATAATCGATACTGGGGATTACAGATTACATAGCTAGCGACGAAAATTAACCTACCTGTATATGGTACACCACTTCTTTTTTATTGTGCCGCAAAATGATTAAGGATTGGTCGTTAATTTTGCGAGAAATAATCATTTTTAAACCGATTTTTAAAGCGCACACTGAGAGAAAATATATACGTAGGCTCTTTAACTGCAATAAAGCTTCGTACGCACATTGAGTATATTATACTTAAGTTTTAAAGACCGAAGGCCTGAAGGAAAAGGACCGAAGCGGCCGTTTTGTCCACACATGCGAGCCACTCGAAGTCAAGCTGGCTCGACATACAGTCTATGCTGCGCCGTTCAACGAACATGTCGCATTCCAAACAGCAGTGGTTTTGCCTAGTGAGTCTCGCCGTGTATAGTTATTTAAAAATTTGTCCGCCTGATTAGGGCGGAGTCCCCCCGTGTCTGGCAGGAGAGATGGGACGCCGGGGACACGGGTCTCCTCACCCATTGCTTCTTCCCATCGGTCGAAGTGAGGCTGAAAAATGCAGGATTTCTGCGGTTCGACCACCATACCACTCAGCTGGTCGGGGGCCATGGGGAGTTCAAAGCCAAACTGTTTGACTTTGGTCTGTCCGATCACCCCTGGTGCGCGTGTGGGCATGGTCGTCAAACAGCAGAACACGTCATTTGGATTTGCCCTATACTTACGGCTGCACGGGATGAATTACTGTGTGAGGTTGGCGCATGTGTTGGGCGTTTACCGTTATAGTACCCTGACCATGTTGACTGCAGGCGTAGTTTCCGTGCGTTTCGAAATTCTTGGAACGTTGGGTGTCTCTCTCGGAGGACATGAGGCTTAGGGGTACCCCTGTTCTGGGGTCCCCCCTCCTTGCTGGCGTGATATCGGGGGCCACTTCCAGCCTGAAGTGCCCGTTGTTGTATGCGTCCTCTAAACCGCCCCTGCGGGGGCGTCTCCTGCTTGAGGGCATTGGATGGGCCTTACCTCCGTGGCCGCCCGTGACCCACAATTCTGTAGACACTTCCCTCCACTGGTTGGCCAATTTGCCGCATTGTACACATACTGTTTCTTATTTTAAGTATACTGTTCTTGTTTCAATTGTAAATATAATGTTCTTTGTTTGTATATAACCCAGGATTATATTAATGTGTGTTAGCTCATAAGATTTTTTTATTTGGTATACATCTACGTGTTTGCTTTTAAGACCTAGGATTAATAAATGGCTTACTCGGGGCGGAACGGAGGGGGTGGTCTCTGCGCTCACCCCTCGCGCGTTTACCTTTCTGGTACTTGCGGGGTTGTCGTTGCATGATATCCCTGGTAGACAAGGCAACTATAGTCGTTATAACTACCCAGGTGGTGGTCAGGGTTTCTGCGCTCGCCTACTGCATTGAGGCTCTTAAAGGACTGCCCGAGGTGTTCTCCCAGATCCGCTGCACAGCGGGTTCACTAGGTTAGTATCTCTTCAGGGAGGCTGCCGCATGGGTATTGAGCCATGAGTCGAGCCGACAAATGATAATGAGCTGGTCATCTAGCCTGAGCTGCACGAATCCATTAGGCCCCGGAAAAATATGCAATTAGAATAGACAATTTTGAATATTTTGATATATCGCGAGATCCCTTTCCAATTAATTTAGTGACAAAAATGCAATAATTCTAGCATGTGTTCTAAACAGTTTCAAACTGACATAGTTTGAATGTACCATAGTTATCAATTAACATGATCTGAAACTAACGAAATAGATTTTTCCATGTTGATTTTTTAATATAACTGAGACGTGTTCGTAAATATTTTATTAACAAAGAAGCCATTTTTGACCAAAATATGAGAGAAAATTGCTGTTGACAAGTAAGTATTTTTTTTGGTAGGCTTAAAAATACAAGGAGACCAAATATTGTATGAAATAAGAATACCAAGGGAATTTGATTTAAATATAAAGAGATATCCTAAGTTTTAAATACATTTTATTTCTATGTAGTCTTTTTAATAATACCCAAACGTATCGAAATTAATACTTGGTCTGTTTGTTTCCTATCAATTTCCAATTTAAACGGACATAAATTGGCAGGGGCAAAACCCATATGTTTGTCAAATTTCGGTCCATATATTTATTTTCTAGTATGTATGTAAGTATATAAGGATATTTAGAGTAGTCTAAAACAACTACCTGAACTGAGCACCTAAACCTTAAGAGATCCATTGTGCCAGTCCTGTAATGACCCCCTCTATTAAGAGGAGTGACTGTGTGAATGTGGTTCAAATGTTACGTCAGAGAATAATCTCATGACGTCATAAATATTCTTCTACTTTAGTTGCACTGAGAGAACAAGCTCTCCAAAAACTTTGTGTGTTTGATAGTGACCCGTTCGATGTTACAATAAATACA